>CADCXT010002527.1:600000-888148 GCA_902806775.1 Microtus agrestis | reverse complement strand
GTGCAATTGTCTTTGAAATTTCCTGCATCATGGAAAAGTCTACTGGATACTATGAGCCAGTAGGCCAAAGATGGATGCCCCAACAATACAGAAGAACTTTGGGTGACTGTCCAGGTAGTGAGATGTCTCTGTCAATTCTTGTGTTTTGAAAGTTGCTTACAATGAACTTATTGTTTACTTAGGTAATATTATATCCTTTTGGAGTCATTGATGGAGTTGAAGAACATAGTTTTCCTTAGTATAAAAGATAAAATAGATATAAATATTATAACTGTAATTCTTGCTTGATAACTGTTTTGTTGTATGTAATTTTACTACATTAAAGTTAAATCCTTCCTTTTTGTTTAAACAGAAAAGGGGAAATGATATGGGAGGTCCTTATGTTTATATGTTGCTTTTATTGGTTAATGACTAAAGAACTGCTCTGAGGCTATGGTAGGGAAGAACAGAACTAGGCAGAGAAAGCTAGGCTGTATGCTGGGATATATAAGGGCAGAGTCAGAGAAAAGTAATGGAGTCACTGGAGACAAATGCTGCAAACTTTAGCAGGTAAGCTCCTGTCACAGGGCAATACACAGATTAATAGAAATGGGTTAAATTAATATAAGAGTTAGTCAATAAGAAGCTAAAGCTAATGGTCAAGGCAGTGATTTAATTAATACAGTTTCTATGTGATTATTTTGGGCCTAAGCAGTAAGAATGAACAAGTAGTCCTACTCCTGAAACACTTGTTTAAATGTGAGCAAAGGCATTTCTGTCATTTTACAAGGCTTTGTTCATTTTCTATGGAACTCATGTGTAAGAACAACATGCATATCACATATTTTGATCAAGTGTTAGACAGGTAAGAGGAATGGTCTAGAAGATGACTGATGGTAGTGTAATACTGAGCATATATTAGGACTGCATGTTCTATGATGTGCAGATCAGAAGCAAATAAAAAGCTTAAGAAGACATGATATGTTTGGATCATGCTGACAGATACAATGAGTATGAGTATCTAAAACTTTCACTTGACTTTTTTGTAGTTAGTGTGTATACTTGTTTGTTATTTATAAATGTAAGAATGTGTTAATGTATAATTTCCATTTCAAAGTGTTATACTGCATAATGAGATCAAAGGTTATTTTCGTTCTAGTAGAATGCTTCTCATTAATTTTCTTAATAATATTTATTGAAAATGTTATAATATACAGAATGAAATTTGGTCATATTCATCCCCTGCTTGCCCTCTCAGCCTTTCCCTGACTGAACACTAAAGTAGTCACCTATAACTCAAGTTTTCTTGATTAATACTGTCCATTGTTGTATGGTTATAGAACAATCACTGGAGCAAGAAACCCAAGCAGTAGCCACACTCCCAATAAAGAGTGAGTCTTCCATTTCCAACAGCTGTCACCTTACAGTAGTGATTCACTAAAGGTTAAAGAGCAGCATTTCACAGAGCTTTTCCACATCAGCTAGTTCTTACATTTTTCTACTTCCTCTTCACTGATATTGCCTGAGTATTTGTGGTTGCCAGGAGGAGGTTGATGAAGACATTGCCATAGAACTATGCACATTTTCTCACCTATTCCTCACTTTGAGCAGTTCTGTCACTCCGTACTGCCCACTATATAAAGAAGCTTCTCTGAGGAAGGATGAGAGAAGTCCTGCTTTAGGGCATAAACTGAAATATCGGACCTGCAATTTGACCATTTGACCACTTAGCAATGCAATTGTGTGACCTCCCCAATATGAGCTTTTCATTTAGATTACAATACTGAATACTGAACATTATATCTCTAATGTGTTAAAGACCTCAGGGCCAGTAAGAAAGCAATTACTCATTCTGTAATGATAATTCCATGGGGGCACATCTTGCCTAGCAGGTCAGTAATGTGGCATGTAGGGTCCAGAACTGGTTAAGACATTCATATTTTTTCTCCCTCTGAAGCCTGCAAAGCACTTTCTGGCCATTTGAATGCTAGCCCAAGGGAAGATGCTTCTTGATTGGCTTGAGATTGATTTATCTATGTCCTGATGTCATAGTGTGTGCTGTTTTTGTTTGTTTGTTTCATTTTGTTTGTTTGTATTAGGGTCTTACCATTTAATTATGTTGGATCACCGAGAATAGCAGCAATGGCCTGTATTGTTTTGGACATTTCTGTGATCTCTCTGACCAGTAATTCCTGCCTTGTGCTTTGATTTTCATTTAAAACTCATCTTCTCTATGACTGTCTTTTATATAGCTACATTTTGATTTTAAATTATATTGTCAGGAGAATATATTTTGATCATATTTCCCACCTCTAAGATCTCCCAGATTCTCCACACCTACCTATCCCCCTAAGTTAATGTTCTTTCTTTCTCTTTATTCCGAAAATAAAAACAAAATGAAAATCAAACAAAGCAAAACAACCTAATCAGAGAAAAAAGACAAATAACAAATGCATGCAAAAGAATGAAAAAAAACAAACAAACAAACCCTGAACCACCATAGAAACGTGGAGTTTATTTTGTGTTGGTCAGCTACAAGCTTACTAACAAGTGGGTATCCATAAGGCATTTTGTACATCTTTAGTTTGGCTGATTCTACCCCCTGATTCTTCCGTACTTTATACCCCCCCGTAGTATTCCTATTTGTTCCTTTAATCCTCAGAAAATTCCCCTCTATTTTCATATCACATACTTATCTTTCCTCCTGCTTACTGATGCTTTTAGTATAGAATACTGAAATTTCTCCCCTAGGAAATCTTTGTTTTTCCATAAATAACTTTGATAATTAGTTATACTTTTTTTTCAATTATCACATATTGTATTATTTTTGAAACAATATAGGTTAACAATTTTTCTACAAAGCATTAGACAGTAAAATCTTTTTAAGTTGGCTTTTATATCATTTAAAAATCATTTTTATTTTTTGTTTTTAATAGAGGTTCATGTCATCAAAACTTGCCTTGAAAACCTAATCCTTATATGTCCATCTCTCAGTTGCTGGGACTATAAGTTCCTGTCCTGTCCCTTTTCTATTTAAAGATATCAACCATACTTATTTTACACACATTAGGTGGTAATCCTAGTGTCTGATGTTCTTTAGGTTTAATGTACTGTTTCTGTGGATTTTGGTCTTGATGTCATTTCCTTTGTGGTATTTCCAGAGTTTCTTTTTCAGCAGCTGCAGAAATTATCTGAAGCACAGTAGTATCCACAGTTGTAACTTTCTCAGAAACCTTTCATTCAGTGTCTGGCAACATGCCAGGTCTGGCTCACTTCAGTTCTAAATGTGACCCCACCAGAGTGAGAGTTAGGTTCCAAATATTCAGGAAAATAGCTTCCTTTCTTTTCTCCAAGGACACTCTCAAACAGGCTATTACAGATGGGGCCAAGCTGTCACAACAGTGGCCAGGCTGTAACAGAGTTTGTCAGAAAACTGATGGCCTTATAGGGTGTATTGATATGTTTAGAGCAAACAGGTTAAAATCATTGTTATTAATTTTGTTTTTTTTTCTATGAACCATCCTTCCATAAATGATAGCTCTGCTATTCCTATCTATACCTCTCAAAAGATAAAATTGAGTTTGAAGTCAGGGATGGTAATGCCTCCAGAAGTTCCTTATTGTATAAGATTGTTTGGCTATTCTGGGTTTTTTGTTTTTCCATATAAAGTTGATTAATGTCCTCTCAAGATCTGTGAAGACTTTCGATGGGATTTTAATGGGGATTGCATTGAATCTATAAATTGCCCTTGGTAGAATTGCCATTTTTACTATATTGATCCTCCCCATCCAAGAACAAGGGAGATCCTTCCATTTTCTGGTATCCTCTTCAATTTCTTTCTTCAAGGACTTAAAGTTCTTGTCAAATAGATCCTTCACATCCTTGGTTAGAGTTACCCCAAGATATTTTATGCTATTTGTGTCTATCATGAAAGGTGATGCTTCTCTGATTTCCCTTTCTGCTTCCTTATCCTTTGTGTATAGGAGGGCAACTGATTTTTTGGAATTGATCTTGTATTCTGCCACACTACTAAAGGTGTTTATCAGCTGTAGGAGTTCTTCGCTGGAGTTTTTGGGGTCACTCATGTACACTATCATATCATCTGCAAATAATGAATGTTTAACTTCTTCATTTCAAATTTGAGTTCCTTTGATCCCCTTATGTTATCTTATTGCTATTTTTATAACTTCAAGCACTATATTGAAAAGGTGTGGAGAGAGAGGACAGCCTTGTCATGTTCCTGATTTTAGTGGGATGGCTTTGAGTTTCTCTCCATTTAATTTGATGTTAGCTGTTGGCTTGCTATAAATAGCTTTTATTATATTTAGGTATGACCCTTGTATCCCTAATCTCTCTAAGACCTTTATCATAAAGGGATGTTGGATTTTGTCAAATGCTTTTTCAGCATCTAATAAAATGATCATATGGTTTTTTTTTCTTTCAGTTTATTTATATGATGGATTACATTGATAGATTTTCATATGTTGAACCAGCCCTGCATCCCTGGGATGACGCCTACTTGATCATAATGGATAATTTTTCTAATGTGTTCTTGGATTCGGTTTGCCAGTATTTTATTGAGGATTAGTGTTCACCATGTATGGCCACAGAGTTAATGAATTTGTTTGTATCATACAGCACAGTACAGAGTGAAATGGGCAGATGGTAACATTTAGAGTGAGGTGCCAGAGGTTGGAAGAATGCCTGTACCCAGGTTAAGAGACTTTTGTAGACCTTGACTATGCAGCAAAACTGTTCACTAATGGGTGCTGTAGGAATTCCTACAGCCAGTAGCCTTTAAGTTACCTGCCAACTTGGGCCTGGCCTATTAAAGTATAAATGCCAATGAAAAGTGCAAGGTTACTCTCTCTTCTGGCTGCTGGATAAGACTCCTGTTTCCCATTCGATCAGAG
Source organism: Microtus agrestis (assembly GCA_902806775.1). NCBI lineage: Eukaryota > Metazoa > Chordata > Mammalia > Rodentia > Cricetidae > Microtus > Microtus agrestis. The sequence goes on along the minus strand of CADCXT010002527.1, from coordinate 883,256 downwards.
AACTGTGATCTGTGGGTCTATGCCTAAATAAATAACCCTTTATTATCTCAATTCTGAGCTAGTGTGAGATTTTGTTTTAGTGTCCATTTTCAAATGGTGGTGTGGTAACTGGGGCCAGACATGAGACTTCAATAAGGAAACCTGGTGTTCAGAAGGTTTCTGTGACTTCCATAAGCATTATCACTAATGGAAAGATGCAGTAGCTTGGACACCTGTACAAATGTCATCTTCTAATGAACCTAGTGAGAAGCTGTGAGATTACCTTGTGTTTCTTGGCCAGCGGACACAGAGGTAAAGTTAAGAGCTCATGATGCAGAACATGTGCTCCACGTGTGTCTTGTGACTACTAAATGTCTACTGGGTCTTTTCCTCTTTGACCATGTTCAACACTCATACTTTACTGACATTATCCATAATCATACCTCCTAGGTAACAAATTTTTTTGTTCATTCCTACTGTAGCTTACCTGTTCTATGATCCATAGGTCATGTAGTTTCATCTATTTTTTTCCATTCCCAGGGTAAATGTAAATCCTTTTTTCCCACCTAGATTAAATCTGCGGCTCAATGAAGATTATCTTTTGCTGAATAATTTATCAGCTTGTCATCAGAGCTCCACGGAGTTCTATGGATTTCATTCTCTTTCAGTTATTCTTTGACACACATTCTCATCAGGCTAGCCTGCTTAAAACTCTCTGTTTTGTTCAGGCCATGACGACTTGTCCTTTTGTCATTAATTTTTTTTCCTTGTTCTCTAAATGTCTTTATTGAACTTTAGTGTAAAATTATGTTGTAGTGATTCTAAAACTTAATTTTAGTTCATGATAAAATGTTAACAGGGTGGAATATATAAAGAGTAGAATTATGATTAAGAAATGATTTTTATGTTTGCTTTTTATTACTTTTTATGTGAATGTAGGTGCATTTGTGTGATCATGTTACAGCACATCTGTAGTTAGAAGACAGTCAGAGGAGTCACTTCTCTACTTCTACTGTGTGGTATCTCAGGGCTAAATTCTGGTAGTGGCTTTCATCCACTGAGTCATGTCACCAGCCTAAGATAATTTTTCATGAGTTTATAAAATACAAAAAACCTTTAGTAAAACTCCTACAGTTGATTCTATATACTATAATTTGGCCAATAAACTTTATTTTTAAAATCATTGACTATATCAATATATGTTTCAAATTTTAATAACTGCCAATTATATGTTTTGTTTTACAGTGATTTGATGACAGTGAAATCATTACAAAGAAGTGGAGGCTGTGCAACTCTCAGTTTTAAAGGCATAAATCCCTATGACTGTGATAGAATCTACCCTTGCATCTGTGAAAAGAGAAATGATAAATTCCCTCATTCAGTGTGCAGTAGGGAAGAAAAGTAAAATTGGAACTTTTGTCATCTTTCTTAGTTTCATGAGATGAGTCACGACTACTTAATGACGAATGTCTTAACCACAGGACTGGGTCAGCTGAGCAAACAGATTATTGGATGAAAAAGAGAAGCAATATTCTTCTGAAACCTGACTTAACACAGCAGAAGCCATCTCACTTCATGTAAACACAACAGCTGATATCTGGAGAATGGATGCCATTTGATCCAAGCTCTGAGAAATCATTTTCTTTGTTCCCTGAATGAGATATGAATCCAAATATGGAAACTTAAAAAAACAGGGCACACATCTTCTTCTAGGATAATCCATTTTTATTCCCAGTGCTCTGGCATCACAATTAAGAACTAGGATGCAATTGTGGGTTTCTGTTTGTTAGCTGTTTGGTTATTGCTTGTTATTTTTTGAATGTAGAATTTATTTTAAATAAACATTTTTTTGCTATAAAATATAATTCCAGCTTTGACAAATAGTAGCTGGGATAGTCTAAGGAGCTCATAAAACTATCCATAGTCTTATGTGTTCTCATCATCTCTCTCTCTCTCTCTCTCTCTCTCTCTCTCTCTCTCTCTCTCTCTCTCTCTCTGCCATTTGTTAGCAAAACAATTTCTTATTTCCAAAAATTGTTTTGGTCATGCTGTTTCATTATGGCGATAGAAGTCCTAGGAGAACAATTAAAACTTAACAGGAAAATTACTTTTACCACCCAAAGTTTTTTTGTAATTCTTGACCTCCCCACCTGTGCCCGGGTAGGCAGGTTATGCACTCTAGTATTGTAAATTAATTAGGCATTCATAGTTTCATAAACTAAGTAAAAATTTGTGATTGTCTCCATATTTTTTGCATCTTTTATTGTTATTATTATTATTATTTTTACTTATCTAACTCAATCTTATTTCATGGGTTAGTGATTCATTGTTTTTGTTACTAAACACTTTCTATTACTCAAATTTTCTGCAATATTTTGTCATTCACATATTCATACATGGTGTGTTTCTAAGTTTTAACCATTATTAATGAACTTCTTATGCTAATTTGTGTTAGTCACTGTGTGAATATATATTTAATTCTTTTTGCTATTCATCTAGAACTCTGATATCAGAATCCTTGTGTTAAGTAAAATTTCAGTTAACAAGGGACTTTCAGAATGTTTCACATGGCTTACATTATGTTATTTTCTCTGCAACATGTTAAAGTACCCTTTGTCCCTTGTCTTCTTCACTGAAATAAATTCTAAACATTAATTGAAGCCTATCATCCAGGACTGCTAAAACTAACTGAATCAAATCATGTGGCATTGCTTTGATGCTAGAATACCATGTCTTTATCAACTCCCAAATGTTACAACAGCTTTCTTAACTTCATTTAGATCAATCATTCCTATAGGTATCCATCTACCTTCTTTGGATTGTTTTAGTCCTTTAGAAGTTGATGTTTTTAAGGTGAGCATCCAAGCTGCCTAGGCTCCTGGATGGAGGTGGGAGGTCCTTGAACTTCCCACAGGGCAGGGAACCCTGATTGCTCTTTGGGCTTACAAGAGAGGAGGACTTGATTGGGGATGGGGGAGCGAAATGGGAGGTGGTGGCTTGTAACGGCGTAAACGAATGCAGACAGATTGTAACGAATGCAGACAGCTTTAATAGGGGAAATAGACTTACAGAACCACCGTTCCATGGAGATCAGGAAAGCAGAAGAGAGCACCCTCGCCAAATTTATAGGCTAACATTAGCCTGAGGCAAACACGCCCCCTAAGGGGCGGGACTTATCCCTACCTCTCACCCTTTTTTTCTAAATAAGACAGAACTAAACCAAATACAACTATATATAATAATAACAAATAATAAATATAACAAACAATATTGAGAATCAAAAGTTTTGCGAAACATTCTATCTCAAGGAGTCTAAATAATGTAGAGCGTAACTACAATTATATAATCTTCAACTCCATCAAAGATCCGAGAAGGGAATAAATATTACTTAACAAACGAGATATATCCAAAATGTGCAACAATTGACAGAGACAACTGACTACCTGGGCAATCACCCAAAGTCTCGTTTGCAATGTTGAGTCAACCAACTTTGGCTAAGGCCTAACATAACTGACATACCATTATTAAAGGCAAGGAACTTTTCAAAACTATCTTACCCTGTCTTGGCAGAATATGACAGTCCTGTTTTATCCATTGATGCACGCTCTATATCTCTGTCAGTGGTTGAGGTATGGGCTTTTCTTAACCCAAAGGCCAGTTCTGCCAAGAAGACAAACTCCCAGTGGAGTGTCTTTGGTGCTCAACGTTCTCTCTGGAGTAGAGTGGCGTTGCCAGGAGTAATTGTGTCTCGTTGGCACAGAATTCTAGGTTAGATTAAAGGCCATTTTCTACAGCTCTTTAAAGAGGCTGAACATTATACTATCTATACTAAATATAATCTCTATGTAACTAGAAGACCTGATTAACCTAAAAATAAACATGACAGACATATAATTCTCAATACCTATCTAACCTGAAGACTAAGAGAATAAACAACTGTGCAATATATGAAGACAATGATCTTCACCTGTAAACAATGTCATTACATATCAAATGTAAACAATATTATTACAAAAATAGTATCAGAGGTAGAAATGTACATTGTGATATGGTAGATGTATCAATACAATATAAGCATACTCTTATACAAAAATATTCCATATTCAATATATCAATATACAGGAAACAGTACCAATACAATTTTCTAAAAACAGTAACTCACAAATACCAATCATCCCATCAAACCAGTTAACCTCCTTCTTTTTTCTTTTGAACATACCCCTAATTCCATAAAACATCTCCCCATCCCCTCAACCCCAAACCAACCACTAAAAGATGTCCCTAACCCTGAGGGCAAACTCTGTTGGGAGAGGGGACATCATCTTCTAAGATTGCTTCAAGCTGATATGGGGGCGACGTTCTTCTTAGGGGCTCCTGTGAAAGCAAATGATGGTAAAATTCCGAAATTAACCTTATTCCTAAGAAAATTGTAACTAGTCCCTGAGTGCTTTGAGAAGGTCCGGCAAGAGTGTTGTCAAAAATGTGCACCATTCAAAAATGAAAAAAAAAAAACAGGTCTAAAATTAGCACTTAAAAAAATATTCGTGACGTCATAAAAACCAGAATGAGTTGATGTTGTGGGGCCCCATCTTCATCCTGGAATCTTCAAAGATTACTGTAGGAAAATTTGTTGCCTGTTATGGGAAATTTAAACATTAACAACAAGGACATATACTGACATATAAAGAAAGACACAGATATGAGAAAAAGCAAAGAAAGTTCATCAAGTATATAATTATTTTTGTTCTGTCCCATTTCATGGCTCCTGATCTGAGACAGAAACTCTGAGATATCTCTTATCAACAGGCTTGGAATTGAAGAGGGACTGAGCCTTAGTCCAACTCCAAAACCAGCTCTATGTATTTATAAAGAAGTGTTAAATAAAACATATATATATATATATATATATATATATATATATATATAAATCAATACTTACAGATTGTATAGAATTTTACTGTTGATCCTTAGTGGGTCGTAACTATTTTCCATCCATCAGTAATTAAATATTCAGGGTCCCTTAAATTCTTTGAAGATCAGTATTTTCCTGTGGAGATAAGAATAGAACCCTGCCCCCAACCTATCTGTATTCCTTACCATCAGTATGCTCGCCATCCTTGTGAATGAATTGTTATTTATCTTTTCCAAATGGCTTCTCTTCTTCATAATGAACCTTTATTAATTTTGACGGTATCCACAATTTTTCCTCGCCTGTGGAGATAAGAGCAAAACCCCTTCCCCAACGCAGCACATCTCCTGGCTTTCATTGTGAGGTCAGCACATCCTTGAAATAAACTGGTTGATTTAGTTCAGTAGACTTTTCCATTATACAATGTCTTTCTGCAGCCGTTGTTCCCTTCTCATTAGCGTTAAGAAAATGCAAGGTTAACAAAGCATTATGTAACCTATTTCTGGGGGTGTTTTCCACCCCTTTCTGTTTGTTCAACATATCCTTTATAATTCTATTTGATCTTTCTATGACTGCTTGACCTGTAGGATTGTATGGTATACCTGTAACATGCTTGATATTGTAATAGTCAAAAAACCATTTCATTTTCCTAGAGGCATATGCAGGACCATTATCTGTCTTTATTTTTGTAGGTATATCCATGATAGCCATGACTTCTAATAAATGAGTGATTACTGAATCAGCTTTTTCTGAACTTAAAGCAGTTGCCCACTGAAAGCCTGAATAAGTGTCAATGGTGTGGTGAACATATTTCAATTTGCCAAATTCTGCAAAGTGGAACACCTCCATCTGCAAGATTTCATTCCTATGGGTGCCCTTTGGATTAGCCCCTGATGGCAGTGGTGTTAGATTATAGAAAGAGCAAGTAGGGCATTTCTTTACAATCTCCTTAGCTTGTTGCCATGTAATAGAAAACTCTTTCTTCAAAACTTTGCTATTAACATGATTTCTGAGGAGCCGTTTACCCCTAAAAATCATTTCAGGAACCATCGTTCTGGGGAGTCTACAGAGAACCCCACACCCATAATTATGTTAAGAATCTTTCTATTGACAAAACCTGCCCCACACCCAATTAGCTGTTATCTGTTAACAGAACCCCCCTCATATTCCAGCTATCCAGGGAACTAGGTGTGGCAACTCGTGACTTCTTGGCCTACCTGACCGAACATAACCTCCTGTCCTATGTGACCTGGACCACATGACAAGAGTCCAGGCCCCTTTGCCCACCCCCCAACTCCTTATCCTATATAAGCAGTAACCTGACCCTAATAAACGGAGGCTGTGACAAACTTAGCATGGCCTTCTCCTTTTCTAGCTCATTTCCTTCCAGGTAGCACCCCTTCGAGACCCTGGAATAACTGATTGCAGGGTGGGTTATGACCCCTGGACTGAGTAACCCACCCAAACGCAATCGACAGTGGTGCCCGAACCAGTGCCTTGGAGTACGGTTAGCTATCAGACAACATCGCACAGTCCCGGGACGACAAGAAGAAAAAAGAATGTTCTGCAGCTGTAGAACTCGGACAGGTCTGCAGGACAAGAGGTAGGCGCAGTTCACCATTGTCCAATAAGGGATGAGACAGTCACTTTCAAAGGCAGAGAAATTCATACAGGAATTTAATCAATCAATCAGGGAAAGAAGGGTAAGAGTCAAAAACAGAGATTTATATGTTTGATTTATGTGTTTGTTTTATGTGTTTGCTTGTGGACTCAAAAGGGAGTCCCTCAAGATGTAAGAAGTTAGGGTACAATCCACACACCTACACCTGCCAAGCACGCTGGCTGCTAGAGCTAGAGAGCCTCTGTCTTTAACCCCCTGCCATATGAAGCGAAAGCTGACAAGCAGGTTTGCAATAAAGGAGTCTAGACTCAAAAAGCTGCAGCTGCATTTAGGACAGTAAATATGCTTCTTTTCCATTTTAAAAATCTTGTTTCTTCATCAAAAATCTTTAGATTGTAGGTATATAAGTTTATATCTAAGGTAGATTAAGTTCAGTACTGTGTTTCTGTAGGAAAGTTTTAAAATCGAAGATTGTGATACATTCAGAGGATTTATAGAATTGTTTAGGCTATCCTGAGTTTTTATTTCTTTCATAGAAGGTTGAGGATTGTTCTTCTGAGTTCTACATTGTTCTTTTGAGTTCTGTGAAAAGTTTTGCTATAATTTTAATGAACGTTTACACTAAATCTGTAAATGAGTTCTGTGAGTAATGTTGCTATAATTTTTAATGGACATTTACACTGAATCTGTAAACTGCTTTCAGTGAAATTGTCATTTTTGCTATGTTTCTTCTGCTTTCCCAAGAAAGTAGGGGATCTTTCAAGATTTAAAGTTCTTATCCTACAAGTTTTTCCATTTGTACGGCCTGCTCTTGGGTGGGAGTCGTATTGTTTCAACTTGAGGTTCTTTCCTGTTGCTAGATGTGGCTTCAGGGTGGCCTGCTGAGACCCAGGCCTCAGGCCTCTTAATTAAATTTATCAAGGGCCAGAGTTACAAGCGATAATGGTTAAAAATAAAAACATTTCCGCCTTCACAGGCAGAGATGATGGGACTCAGACTTCTGTCCTGCTTGCTTAAAGTTACTCCAAAATATTTTATGATATTCATAGATATTTAAAAGGATGATGTCTCATTTACCCTAGGTGTAAAAGAGGTACATCTGGGATATTTTCAGATTCTGGCTATGATAAAGTAGTTCTGCTGTGGGCATGGCTGAGCACATGTCCTCATGGTAGGGTTAAACAACCTTGTATTTAGGCTCAAAAGGGGTATTGCTGAGTTTTGAGGTAGATATTTGCCTAATTTTAAAAAATGTAGCCATAATAGGGGGCTCCCAATGCTGGGGAGACTCTCACTCAGGTCTTGGGAGGGCACTGGAGACCTTCTTTGCTGAGGTCGGCACATGGCCTTGGTTGGTGGGGGAGGAGTTCGACCCTGAGTGACCCGGAGAAAAAAATTTTGAAAAGAGACCACAGCCCAGTGGTCCAGGAGGGAAGAGGGTCATAAAAATTTCAAAAATCCAGTGATGGTCGTGAGGGCTCCCAAAGTCATAATCAGCTAGTTCCTAAAACAGTAGTACCTGCAGGGAACAACGCCCTGTTTCTCAAGATTATTCTCAAGATATGGTCTGGCTTTCTCTTGGGCTAGTTCCTTAAACAGTACAGTGGGGAGGCTCCCTGTTTCTCTGGATTGTTATCAGGATTGCAGTCTGATTTTGTCATTGGCTAGTTCCTGGTGCAGGGTCACTGAACAGGCTAGCCCTAGATTTTTTATTCTCCTCTTCCTGCTGGAAGGGTTGGAGAGATGGCTCAATGGTTAAGATCATTGCCTGCTCTTCCAAAGGTCCTGAGCTCAATTCCCGGCAACCACGTGGTGGCTCACAACCATCTGAAATGAGGTCTGGTGCCCTCACAGGTTAGTCCTGGATTTTTGATTTTTCTCTTCCTGCTGGGAGAGTCTGGATTTGTTCAGGTCTTTCAATGCTGTGTGTGATCTAATGGTGACTGTCAGTTTTACACTTCCAGCGATAGATAAAGTTTTTTCCCTACCCACGTTTTCTTAAGCATAAATTGTTAACAGTAATTTTTAATCTTGGTCAATTTTTACAAGGATAAGGTAAAATCTTGGAGTTTTGGTTTGCATTTCTCTGACAGTTAAAGGATGTTATATTTAAAAACATTTTTTAAGTGTCTCAGTCATTTTTAAGTTCGTCTGTTGAGAGTTTTTCAGTTTAGGTCTGTAATAAATATTTTTATTGGATTAAATTTTTAATAACTAATTTCCTGAGTTCTTCATATATTTTTAAAATGGATTTATGATAAGTAAAGATCTTTTCCCACAAAAGCTTCTCAATTCAGGAGATATAATTTATGGTTTCTCACAATGTTTGTGCCACTGAGGCTGTGTTTGAGATGTGACCAAATGTGCTTCAAAAAAATTTTTTTCTCTGAGGTTCAACATAATTTCTATATGCTGAGGCCTTTGGCTCATTTAAACTTATATTTTGTACATGGAGATGGATATGGATCTATTTTCATTGTTCTACATGTTGGTACCTAATGAGTCCAGCATTATTAGTTAAAATGCTTCCTTTTTCATTTTCCTATCTGCAAGGCAGACTTAAAACTTAAGAGGAGGATAGCTTACAAACTTTTGGTTGGACGTCAAATGGTTAAAGGCCTAGTTATAATATTCTTATGGGAGACCTTGAGCTGCTAGGTAAAATTCTTACAAAAAACAATTTCCAATAGAAAGCTTAAACAGCTGCCTAACAGGTGCTCAACAGGTAAAGTATACAATAATCAACAAATACAGTATATTAATTATAATTCAGCTATGGCAAGTGTGTATATTAAATGTAAAACTTATTCTACAACAGTTTTATAAAAAATGCTGTTTATGGCTAAATCTTCTCAGTTTTGCCAGTTAAAATATTTAACTCTTAATTTAGAACAGTAGCCTGTCTGGTACAAAAGGACAGGATAACATCCGAGAAAGGGTTTGATAAAATATTGACTATGATCAATGTTTCTTATACTAAACAATAGATTCAGTGATAATTTTAAGATTGATTCCTGGACAATTGCCTTTGTTCAATTCAAAAGCCAAAAACAATAATCTTTTCCAAGATTATTGCTACAATTTACACACCTGTATTTTGCTAATGTTATAGCAAAAAATCCCTTAAAGGATTTTATGCTAAATTTTACAAATGGCTCTTCCAATGGAGGAACTGCATATATGGCTAATAAAAAAATTATGGAGCATAACAAGGCTCCTTCAAAGCAACTCATTAAAGTTGCAAGCAGATCTTAATGCAAACAGATCTGGCATGATGACACCAAGTAGACCTTTGCTGAGGCGAGGTAAAAAGCCCTTGCAATACATTATGAAAAAACCCAACCTATATATATTTGGGGTCGAGGATATGTTTATGCTTTTTCCACAGAAAGAAAATAAAATCTGGACCTGCTGTCGAGGCTGCGGACACAGAGCAGTTTCAGAGGCAACTGGGGAGAGGTCCTTGGTTCGGCCTTTCCTGCCCCCAAGGAGAGGAGTGCCTGATAACAGAACCTGCTACCCCACTCTGCAGGGTGTCAATTCTACCTCCAGAGTCCAGGGAGACCCGCCTGAGATAAGTGCCAGGATATGCTTCACTGGATACAGCTCACCTCACCCAGGAATCCCGCCTGCCCTGAAGCACAAATGCTAAGCTCCTTCTGCAGCTTGAATTCTGATCTGCTTTGGAGCTAAGGTACAGACTAAACATCAGACTGCTTTAATCTTTGGGACACAAAACTCATTTTAATTAAAAGATTAATGCCTCTTCACTTAAGAAGGGGGAAGATTGGGGTTCCTGCCACTGTTGCTCAGAGACTGGAACTGGTGGTATTTGATGACAACAATGTATGTCATTGTACTCTTACTACAATTGATCTAATGATATTTGTAACCGCTTATAGATGTTGGAAAGGTTTGACACATGCTGTAAAGTGTTTGGGGTTAATGCATATGTTAAAAATTTTAGAATTTGATCCCTTTTTCACCTCCCTAATTGTTGGCAGGCAGCACACATAATTTTATGTTGGAGTAGGCATCTAGGAAGGAGATATACCAAAGGCCAGACTAAAAGGTGAATACTGGGTTTCAAAAAGCCCTTTCTTCTTGTCTGGAAGATGGAGTTATTGGTGCCCAAAATTATATCATTATATCTTTTGTTTGAGGAAGCTCTTCACAGACATTTAATTAATGATAGACACAGGGGCCCAATGACGGGAGTTAGTGTGGGTCCTCGCCTGAATAGCACACCATACATAGGCTGTACAAGCCGGCTCAACATGGCATGGTGTTAGGTACGAGGAACGCTCTCCACATGGCCTAAGACAGGGTACCCTGTGATCTGCTTACTTTAAATCTTGCTAGATACCTTTTATTTGAGAAGCTCCAAGGAACTAATGCTAATCATAAGGCACCCCTCTGTTCCCAGGAGAGGTAAATTGCTTCACCATTCGAGAGGAGGGTCTCTCCTTGTCCTAGTCCCTTCTCCCTTAGATCTGACACAATGGTTGACTCTGACTTGGTGCTCTCCACTTAATAGCTACTTGCCTTTATATAAGAAAGGGGGATCTGTGAGGAGCCGTTTCCCCCTAAAAATCATTTCAGGAACCATCGTTCTGGGGAGTCTACAGAGAACCCCACACCCATAATTATGTTAAGAATCTTTCTATTGACAAAACCTGCCCCACACCCAATTAGCTGTTATCTGTTAGCAGAACCTGCCTCACATTCCAGCTATCCAGGGAACTAGGTGTGGCAACTCGTGACTTCTTGGCCTACCTGACCGAACATAACCTCCTGTCCTACGTGACCTGGACCATGCGACAAGAGTCCAGGCCCCTTTGCCACCCCCCAAGGCTTGTAGCACACTACCAATCCATAACTGATAAATGTCTGCATTACCTTGTGCTAGAGGACGTGGCAGACCCGAATGGGATCGGATGTGTGTTATGTACATAGGGCAAAGCCTGTTCCTGATCAAATCTTGAACCTGGATAAACAATGAGGTTAGTTCTGTATTATCAGGTATAAATTCAGCAGTTTCAATATGTAAAATAACTCTTTCTGCGTATTGTGAATCAGTAACTATATTAATAGGTTCTTTAAAATCCCTTAGCACCATAAGAATGGCATATAATTCTGCCTTCTGTACAGAATCGTAAGGACTTTGTTCCACCATACCCAAGTCTTCTGATTTGTAACCTGCCTTCCCTGTTTTATTGGCATCAGTATGGAATGTACGGGCTCCAGTTATTGGAGCATCACGGACGATTCAAGGAAGAATCTAAGAAGTTCTCTTTATGAAGTTAAGCCTCTTGCTTTTTAGATAGTTGTTATTAATGTCTCCCAAAAAATTAGCACAAGCTCTTTGCCATGGTTCATTATCTTCCCATAATTTCTTTAGTTCATCAGCAGTGAAAGGCACTATCATTTCTGCTAGGTCTATGCCTGCTAGTTGACGAAGTCTCAGCTTACCTTTTATAATTAACTCAGAGACTTTTTCCACATAAGTTTTCAGTTTCTTACTTGGTTTATGTGGTAAAAAGATCCATTCCAAGATAATATCATCTCTCTGCATTAAAATTCCTGTAGGACAAATTTTTGATGGTAGTATGACGAGAATACAATCGAGCTCTGGATTCACCCTGTCCACATGTGCCTGTTGTAATTTTTCCTCAATCATTGTCAGTTCCTTTTCTGCTTCAGCTGTTAATTCTCTGGGACTGTTTAAATCTTTATCACCATCCAAGGTTTTGTTCAAATGAATTATTAGATCAGGTGTTATCCCAATAGCTGGTCGTAGACTGGAAATGTCTCCTAACAGTCTTTGAAAGTCATTAAGAGTCCTTAGGCGATCTCTCCTAATTTGTGCCTTTTGTGTCTTAATTTTTTGCTAACCTATTTTATAACCTAAATAACTAACAGAATCTCCCTTCTGAATCTTTTCAGGAGCAATTTGCAATCCCCATTTAGGTAAAAGTATCTTTATTTCTTCAAACAGTCTGTTCAAGGTATCCATGTTTGAATCGGATAACAAAATGTCATCCATGTAATGATATATTATCGATTTGGGAAATTTCTTGCGGATAATTTGCAATGGTTGATTCACAAAATATTGGCACAAAGAGGGGCTATTTAACATACCCTGGGGGAGGACGGTCCACTGGTACCTCCTCGAAGGTTAAGAATTGTTATAAGTAGGCACTGTGAAGGCAAATATTTCTCTATCTTCTTTTTGCAAAGGTATAGTGAAAAAACAATCCTTTATATCAATAACTATGAGAGGCCATCCTTTTGGTAATAAAGAGGGCAAAGGAATTCCAGATTGCAGAGGGCCCATAGGTTGAATAACCTTGTTGATGGCCCTGAGATCTGTCACCATTCTCCATTTACCTGATTTTTCTTAACCACAAATACAGGAGAATTCCAAGGTCTGGTAGATTCTTCTATATGTCCAGCATCTAATTGTTCTTGTACCAGCTGTTCTAAAGCCTGTAACTTTTCCTCAGCTAAAGGCCATTGCTTTGTCCATATTGGTTTCTCAGTCAACCATTTTAGAGGCAAGGCTGTTGTTATCTCTGAAGGGACATCAATTGCTTGTTCTTGTACAGCCCGAATGGCCGGTTTTCTCCGTTTGTAATATCTTTTAATATTATTCTCAGAAATATAGGCTCTAGAAGTAGCAGGAATGTTAATTTCAGTATTCCATTGTTGTAATAGGTCATGACCCCATAAATTCATTGCAATATTGGCTACATATGGCCTTAATTTTCCTATTTGTCCCTCTGGCCCTATACATTCAACCCATCTCGTGCTTTGTCTTACTCGAGATAGGGTTCCAATTCCCAGGAGCTGAACATTTACATTCTGAAGAGGCCAATACGGATGCCAAGATTCTGGGGTAATGATACTTACATCAGCACCTGTATCCAGCAGGCCAGTAATAAAAATGCCATTTACACACACTCTCAGCTTAGGTCTTTGATCATTTATAGAAGTTTGCCAAAACATATGTAACTCATCTTTCTGATCATTATTGCTTGTAACAGTAGGCATGGGGCTTCCTAATTGTCCTGATGAGGCACGTTCTCTGCAGAAACTGGAAATGACTGAACCATGTTTGCCATGGGGGCCTGTGAGGCCCCCCATTTCACATTTTCTATCTGTACAAGGTTGCCTTGTCTATCTCTTGTAGACCTGCATTCATTTGTCCAATGTCTCCCTTTTCCACATCTTCTACATAAACCTGAAGGCTGAGTCCTTCTATTTCTGTTATTTCTAGAAGATGCATTATTATTATTTCTGAAAATCCATTGTCTACAATTCCTTTCCATATGACCCATTTTGCCACAATTAAAACATTTGGTATTCTGGTGTCTCCTTTTACCATTGGAAATTGCTTCTTCTACCCATGCTTCAGTGCCATAATCAAATGTATCAACATTCAGTGTATGCAGGACCCATTCTTCCAAGGGCACTGATCTGAGTTTTAAAGGCCCCAAAATCCTTTTACATGCCACATTTGCATTTTCATAAGCCAAAGACTCAATCATTATACGTCTTGCTTCTGGGTCAGATATCCCTATTTGTACAACCTTAGTTAGTCTTTGTAAAAAGTCCCAAAGGGTTCTCTCTAACCCTGTTTAACTGTGACAAATGATTCCATTCTCTGTCCTGGGTCTTGTACCCTTTCCCAAGCCCTTAAGGCTGCTGTAGTACACATGGAGAGTGTGTTTTCATCCAAATTAGCTTGTTCCTGTGGGTCAGAAAAGAGCCCTTCACCTAGAATTTTATCTAGGGAAATGTCAATTCCCTTCGCTTTTTCCTGCTGTTCTAAAAGTCTAGCCTCTTGCCTGAATAAGCATTTCCATTTCCATTGCGGTCCACTCTCAAGTACTGCAGAGCTCAGTTGGACCAGTCCAAGGGGGTTGCTCTGCTTGTCGTGGCCCAAGATTTTAGCATCTCTTTAACAAAAGAGGCGTGCATCCCAAAAGTCAGGACAGCCTGTTTAATTTCTTTTAGATCATTCATACGGACAGGCTCCCATGTATCTTCCTTGATGACCCTAGGGTTTCTGGAACCAATCACCTTTTCTGTTGTTATTACTGGAAAGGCAGGTAGAGCTATAGCTAGAGCTTTGTGGAAATTGTCCAGGAGTGATTTACCCACAGATGTTAAAATTTGCCTTTCTACCCTTTGCTCTTCTTCATCAGAATTTAGAAATTCCTCAATCTTTTCAATTCTATTCACCATTGCCTTCTGCAAAGTCTGAATCTCCTGTTCAGAATTATGTTCCAAAGCCTTCATTGAGGATTCTGAAGTATGAAGTTTGTCCATTAGAGATAACATCTCATCTTTGGCCATAATTTTTATGGCATAAACCGTGCCTTCTTGTATTGACAATCTTTCTGCCAATCTGTCATAAGCTTTAGACAAAATCCGATTGTCACATTCAGCAGTTTTGACTCTCTCAGTTAATGTTTCAGTACCTACAGAAAGGTACCGAAGCTTACGATCTAAATCATCTGTTCCCTCTTCCATAGTAATGAATTTCTCCTTAATATCAGCCTGTAATGTTTCAGTTCCTACAGAAAGGAACTGGAGCTTATGATCCAGATCATCTGTTCCCTCTTCCATAGTAATGAATTTCTCTTTAATATCAGCCTGTACCTTTTTTAAATTTTGCTCAGTTGATCGGGTCATGTTAAACGAAGATCTGTTCTCTTCCTGGAGAACTTCAACCCAATTCTTGTTGTCTTCTCAATTGTTTTTAAGCGTTCAACCTCTGCCTTAAGAATCCTGGATTCGTCTCCAATAGTTTTTAGACATTCAACTTCTGCCTTAAGAATCCTGGATTCGTCTTGTAAAGACTTTATCATATTTTTATCAAACCATTTAGTGCCAAGGAAAACTACTAATCCCAGAAGGATCCATAGATGTGGAGTGATAGACACCTCTTGTAAAATCTCCCACATGGTATAATTAAAAAAAACTGTTAAATTCTTAAATGGTAACGTGTTCAGACATTTTATTTATAAAAGAAATTTTTGTTTTTTTTTTTGGGGTTCGGCTTCCTCCACACCCGCGGCGGTGCCCCCCCCCAGTGCGGATAGCCCCACCACCATCAGCCAAGGGCCAGACCCTACAGGGGCCACCAGCGGGTAACCAGGACCTTGAAGAGCAGGCACACCACGAGCCACGGTGGCCAAACCACATGAGGCGCCCTCCACAACACCGAAAATATATAAAATAAATAAATAAATGAATAAGTAAATAAATAGTTAAAAAAAAGAAATTTTTTTTTACATGCAACGAATGGTTCCTGTCAGTGGTGATCTATGGTTTTGGAGCCTGTTCTGGAACTAGCTGTTGTAGACCTGGCTGGCCTCGAACTCACCGAAATCCACCTGTCTCTGCTTCCCAAGTGCTGGGATTAAAGGAGTACACCACCACTGCCTGGCTGGCCTCGAATTCACAGAGATCCGTCTGCCTCTGCCTCCCGAGTGCTTGGATTAAAGGCATATGCCACCACCTCCTGGCCAGCCTCAGAGATCGTCCTGCCTCTCTGGATATTATGGGCCTGAAGGCCGAGTGTATCTTGGACTCGGCACTGGGGCCTAAGTCACGAACTAAACAAAAAACAGCGTACACGGAACCATAAACCCAGAATCCAGGGGTAGAGAAGAGTAACCCGGAAGCCGTGTATGCCTCCATGTGACAGAGTCACCCTCAGAGGTTGCAGCTTCTGCAACCGGCAACCGCATGCTCTGGTTCGCACCACTTAAGAGCTGTACTTGCAAGGGAGATTTAAAAATGACTCAGAAAAGAGTAAACCACGGAGAGACTTCGCAGGCCTGTGGAGTTTAAATCCACGTGGGGAGGCAGACAATAGGGTGCGTGGGGACTTGAAGTCAATCTGAGGTGTCTAAAAAAATATAAAGAACTGCAGCAAGAAAAGCCAGTGCGTGATAATTTATATTAAACTGTTGGCTCCATGCACAAGGCACAGGCCACATGGCTACCACAAGGCACAAGGCGCGGCTGAGGAAGGGAGGGCTCGCGCCAAGCCGAACTTGTTGCCGGCAGCCGAGCGGGGGAAGGAGAGGTCCTCAAAGCCCCACGTTGGGCACCAAAATGTAACAGCGTAAACGAATGCAGACAGCTTTAATAGGGGAAATAGACTTACAGAACCACCATTCCCACGGAGATCAGAAAAGCGAAAGCAGAAGTGAGCGTCTGGGAGCACGCTCGCCAAATTTATAGTCTAACATTAGCCCGAGGAGAACACGCCCCCTAAGGGGCGGGACTTATCCCTACAGTGGCTGGGAAGAGACAGAAATCTTTAATAAATAAATAAATAAATAAAAAGAAGTTGATGTTTTTGAGAGTAGTTTACAGGGTAGGAAGCTAAAACCCTGGGTAAGTCATCTCTGACAGCTACTGGCAATGTTGAATCCTGTCCTTCGTCCTTTTTTTTCTGTTCATCAGCTCCAATAGTTTCCTCAATTATTTCAAATCTTTTTACTATTTTCTTTTGTAAAGCCTGAATTTCCTGGCCTATATATATTTCTAGCAATTTCAGTGAGGCACCTAGTCTCTGGTCCTTGTTTTGCACATGTGAATTCCAAGGTCTGAAGTTTCTGCTTTAAAGAGAACATCTCATACTTGGACATTACATGAATAGTGTGCAGATTGATTTCCTGGAGAGATACTCTATCAGCTAACTTAGCATAACTTTTTAACAAATTTTGATAAACAAATTCAACAGTATGAGTTCTTTCAGGTAAGTTCTTAGTACCCTTAGATATGGATTCAATTTTGTCTCTCAAATTAATCTTAGCTTTTTTTTAATAGTATTAATTTTTTTAGGTAACTTTTGATTTTCAGTGGTCTTAATTCTGTCAACTAATTGTTCATTATTAATCTGTAAATACTGGATCACTCCTCAAAGTGCCATATTCTTCATTAATGGTAAAATATGAAGGAAAAACCTGAGTCCCAATACCCAATAAATTGAAATCTCACCATAACCATATCAGCCTTGCATAATAAAATCCATAGTATTAGCAAAAACGCTACCAAAAGTTTCAATAGTAATGTAGTCTGACATATTGATTTATTAATTACCTGTTGTGTGATCCATTAAACTGCAATCTTTATTGTCCAGCCGATGTGTTTGCAGAGTCACAGTGGTGACAGCAATGATCCTGAGCCGCTTTAGTTTCCAAGCCACATTACTTCCCTACCTGGGTACTGGTTAAATACTGGGAAATATGCTTTGATCGACAATTTAAAAGCAATTAAATCAATTCCATACATGGAACAAGGAAGCTAGATCACATGGGTAGGGAGCAGAAACCGAAATTTGCACAAGTCACCACGCAGCAAGGACCCATGCCAGAAAACCATTCCAGGGAATGTGACAGTTGTGCATGTGCTTGGGAAATTTCCACGTTGCCACACAGTAAATGCCACTGTGGCGGGAGTTCTAACAAAAAACTGCTTGGGTAAAAGCAAGCCATTGGGCAAGGTTGGGAGACTGTCTGCGTCATGGAATGGCTAGGCCTGTAGGCCATCTACCCAGTAGGTGTGCAGTCTAAATCCACATGGGTGCCAGATGAAGAAGGATACTTAGAAGAAATCCCACATTAAGTCAGAATTGAGAACTAGACGGTTATTTATTTAGGGGTAGACTCACAAATCAGAATTCTCTGCTTGAATGCAGATCAGAAACTGTATCCCGCAGCTGGAAAAGAGTCCAGATGCATTCTCTACATTGGCATAAATCTTATAAGAAGGCACACTCTATTGGTTGGGTAACTACTGGCTGTAGGACTTCCTATATCAGGTTAATTAAACTGTAAGAGCTAGTTGATAACAAGACTGAGCTAAAAGACCAAATATTTTATAATTAATATAAGCTTTTGTGTAGTTTTTTGAGACTGAATGACTATGGGACCAGGGGGGACAGAAGCTTCCGTTTACACATTATAATCTTGTAACAGTTGTGAACAGTGCCGTCCTATCTATCTAATAACTATTTGCTGATGTTTTTTTCACTTAAGTGGTATCACTAGAGTTATTATTATTTATTTATTTACTGTTTAATGCTTATTTAGTCAGGTATTCAGCGAGCTGATGGCTTTGTTCATTGCAGGTTCTGGCTTAGTACCCTGTTTGCCATAACCAATGTTGGTGCTGCACTCAGTGGCTCACCTTGTATCACAGAACTCACAGTTTGGAGGGAGGAGAACCAAGGGTCCAGGCCTGTCTCAGCTACATAGTCATTTCTGAGTCATCCTGAATTAAATCAGCCTACTCACCAGAAAAAAAAACCTTAAAAGAAAGAGTGTTTTGAGGAGGATAATCTGAGTCTTCTGACTCCACAGAAAATGTGGGATTCCCTTCTGTATGTTATGAATACCACTGGTTAATGAAGAAGTGGTTTTAAGCCTGTGGTAGGGTAGAACAGAGCTAGGTGGGGAAAACAAAAAGTAAACTACAGTAGAGTCAAGAGAAGCCATGTAACCCCACCACAGACAGATGCTGGAACTTCACTCGGTAAGGAACAGCCTCATGGCACACAGATTAATGGAGATGGGTTAAAGATATGAGTTAACCAGAAATATGCTTAATCTGTTGGCCAAAGAGTATTGCAAATAATATGGTTTCTGTGTGATTATTTCAGGGCTGAACAGCCAAGTACAAATAAGTGGCCTCTTTACAACACACAGAAGATGCAATGGAGTTAAAGAGCTACTTATGGTCTCTCTTCTGAACTATGATATAGTGAGAGGACAGGAACAAAAGAGAAAAATCCTTATGGATTGGTGTAACTATGTTTTCCATAAGTAAATTTTATCCTTGGGTTTTGAAGGGCCCAGATATCTGTCTGAATCCTCCAACCCATTCTGAATTCCCGAAGCACCTTTCTCATCTCTTCACTCTCAGTGTTTGTGGCCCAGCAAGGACTATGTGAGTAGGAACAATAATCACATCTGTAATTGTAGATACCAGGACACATGGGTGGTTACTGACACAGGAAATCTCAAAATAGTGCTCTTTTTGTTTTTTTTATAAGCTGTGAAGTTTACCATATTTCAGTATTGTGAAAAGGCTACCTTAAGACAAATACTAAGAGGTGTGAAGCTGATCAGGACCGTACAGTCTTCCTGGTTAAGATGTTGATTAAGCAGTGGCTACTGCAGTTGTCCCTTCACCTCATCCTGGGACAGGATGAACAGCTTTTAACTGTAAAATAATGATGCCACTCAGGTCTGAGAATCCAACTAGAAGGTTTGAATGTCTAACTAGGATTGAATCTGTCTCAACATAAAGGAACAGGCAGTTGTGGTTTCTCAAATAAAGGCATTTACATCAAGCAAACCAGAAAGATGATTATATATATTTGAGTGTGTATGTGTGGGGATTTTAGGCACAAAAATGAATTTAGAATACAAAATTCAAGGAAACAAAGTCTTTCTTCAAGTTTCTGATTATCTGTTTTATTAATTTTATGAGGTGAATTTTGATATTTCATATTTTGTTCTGGATTTTAACCAAAGAACCTCAGTGGGAATGTCTATCAATTATGTCTGATGTGATGTTATCTTCTAATGCAAATTGTTCTTACTAACACTTTACCTTTTTTTCCTAGAAATTCAGAGCTTAGTTGTTCATAACTCAGAGGAAACTGCAGAATTTTGACTTAGCCTCCTCCTGTCTGTGTCCACAATCAAAATATTGTCCACTCTCTGTTCAGTTATTGTTAGCTGACTCCTTCATCAAGCACACTGGTAGGCATCTCCTATATTGTATGAGCAAGAACACAGAAGTGGTGTTCTTGCTCATAGACTTTGCCTGATGTTAGAAGAGGCAAACAATATGTAGAAAACATAAGGAAACATGCCTTACATGTGGTTAGTCCCAGTGGTCTGTATGACGACTTTCAGCTGAGATAAGGATGGAAAAAGGTCTCAGCACCATTAACATTTCCATAGGAGTGTGACACAAATGCCTGGATCTGATGACAACAAGATGGATTTTCTAGAGTAGCAGGGGATCCTAGTTCCTCTCTTTGGCTCATCTTACATCCCCATCCTGTTCTTCCAAACACCTCCACTCTATGACAAGTCAGGTAGAAAACGTAGACCATACTGTGGCATAGAGAAGTTTCCACATGCTAGAAAGCCTAAAAAAATGTTCTTTAGAAATCTTAGTGCCTCTATCTATATTCCTGATGACAGTTTTTCCAACCCTAGAGAGTAGATGACACACTCTCTAGATAACCACGTGAAATAAAACAGGTTTGAAGATTCAGTGTTTTGCTCAAATTTATGTGGTAAGGAACAAATGGAATTTTGGGCTTTCAATATAATGTTTCATGTTGAATGAAAGCCTACTATCCATTTCCAGGTTATGATTAACATTTTTATTTGTGAAGCTGATGTGGTGGCTCATACCTTTAATCCCAACACTTTTAAACAGAGGCAGGCAATCACTATAATTTTGAGGACAGCCAGTTCTACATAGCAAATTTCAGGCCAGCCAGGAGTACATAGTGAGACTCTGCTTCAAAGAAAACTAAACAAAAAACTATTTTAAAATCTTGTTAAATAATCACAACAAGCCTGAAAAGAAGTTGTTCTTCTCTATTGCTATAGTCAAAGACTTTGTGAATAATCGAATTTATCTGAAGTCAGAGTACTTGTTGGTATTTCCACTCATGTCTCCAGGTACAATCTCATGCTTGTGGCAAGCTAATATGCAGGCCCTTCTGAGTTCACATTGAATCTAAATTCTGAGTATTCTAGAAGGCTTTATTTATACATCCAGAGTTAGTTACTTTCTGTCATTAAATAAATCAGAACAGAGAAAGTTATATATTAAGGCAAATTCAGTATACATTGGTGGCCACATCAGAGATGTGGTTACAGAAAGATGGAAACTTTTCTACATGTCATCAGATGAAGTTTCTTGTTTTCAGGTTGGTGGAGTTAGTGGTCTGCTATGCTGATAGCATTAAAAGGATTTTTTTTTATCTATTAGTCACAGGATGATAGTTCTGACACAGTGGGCAAAAAAGGCTACTTAGGGGGCTAAAGATAGCATGTGATAAGGTAAAAAGCCTCTAAATCTACAACGTCCCAACCTCTCTATTGCATTGTAATTTTAATCAGCATTTGTCTTTGCTGACACAGTTTCTTTACAGAAATCATCATTCACAAAACCACAAGCAAAACTCAATTGAAGAAAAATTCACCTTATCTCATCTCTAAAATTATCAATTGTGAATATTTGTGTATACCAAATGGTAGACTATATAAGTTAATAAGCGGGAGTATTATAATCTATACCAGAGTTCCTTAAATGTATATCTACTTTAATTCCTTGACTTCATGAATAAAATATCTAAGTATGTTTTAAAGTATATCACATGTAGTTTTTGAACTAACAAAAACAAACTATTATAAAACAACTTGAATATTCAGCAGTAGATATTTCTAATTAATTTATGCCATGTACAACTGATTGATAATTGTATATTGCTTTAAAATCTTGTATATCAATGTTTATGAAATATAGAAATGTGAACAGATTATTACAAAATATAAATCAAAACATGGTATAAATTGGTACAGTATTATGCAACTATACTTCCAGCAGTGAAGAGACAAATCGAGAGGACTGTGAATTTGAGGTCAGACTGTGCTACATGTCATGAATATAGCAACTGTCTCAAAAAAATACAACCAAACAATTAACCAATCAGAAAACAAACAAAACAAAACAAAAGAGCCTATGTATATACCTGAGTGATAAAGCATTTGCTGAGCATGCTCAGTGTCTTAGATTTGATGTCCCAGTACCATGAATAAAACTTCTCTGGATGGGCCTGGAAGCAGTGACAAGTGCCTTTAATCCCAGAGTTAGAGGCATTTGAATCTCTGTGAGTTCAAGGCCAGCCTGTTTTACAAAGTGAGTTCCAGGCCTGGTGGTGGTAGCTCACACCTTTAATCCCAGCACTCGGGAGGCAGAGGAAGGTGGATGTCTGTGAGTCTGATGCCAGTCTGGTCTACAAGAGTTAGTTCCAGGATAGGCTCCAAAGCTACAGAGAAACCCTGTCTCGAAAAACCAAAAAGAGAAAGCAAACAAACAAAAACCAAAGTTAGTTCCAGGACCGCTAGGACAGTTACACAGAGAAAGCCTGTCTCAAAGAGTCAGAAAACTAACAAACAATAAAAAAAGTAAAAAAAAGAAACGAAGAAACAAACAAAATCTTCTCCGTATGGAATGACATCAACATTCCCAGTAAACATTCTCTATAAATGAAAAGCAAAAAAGAATATACAGCAAGATTTTCACAGAGGAGGGATTTTAAAGTGAGTGCTTTAAAGGAATCTTAAAACACATTTTAGCTATAATAAACATTATTCAAAAACAAGAAATAAATTTTCTTTTCCAATAGTAACAAAAGGGAAATTTTCCAACATCCTGTTATAAAATTAAGAGTGGAGGAATGTCAGTTGCTTCTCTCTACTGTTGGTTTTTCTAAGGACACTGGTTTCACTTCCTCACAGGTAGGTTCACCTTAGCTTTCAAATATTGATTATGGACATGATTTGCATCATCTGTCATGAGATGTTGGTTCTTTCCTTTCTGTCAGCATCAGCTTTCATCATGCAGTTTCCTCTTTGCAGTTTCTGTAAGGAGGAGGGGCTGACAATCATGAGCTGGAGTATCATTCAGAGGAGATTCAGTTCTGCCTTTTCTCTTGGAGCTCTGAGAGGACCTGGCCGGGGAGGAAAGTTCAACTTGTCCCTCACTTGCAGGGCTCAGTTCACTTCACCAGAATCTCAGGTAATAGCTGCTTTTGTTTTATTTCTATCACATGATCTTTTGTCCTCTAGAGAATTTCACAAGGTTTGACTTGAGAGCGGGATTGATTGCGAAGCTCTATTGCCTGGATTAGATCTGGTTGACTCGGGCAGCAAGCGAAAACTGGAATTCAGCACTAGGTATTTTCTTTCTGAGTGGGAAGAGAATTCTGTGTGCTAAATAAATAAGGTGGAGGGATCTATGGAGTTTATTACTCTTTAACCACATCAAATATTGATATATTAGTTATCTTGAAGAAGTCATAATAGGAGCCAGGTAAGATGGATCCATGTGTAAAATACGCTACAAATGCCTGACTGACTGCCTGAGTTATATCCTTAAAACAAACATAAAAATGGAATAAGAGAATTGAATCCATTATTGGCATTAACAATTACAGCATAATGACAAAATTTATTTTCATGTAGGCTTTTCCGGCAACATTATATACTGGAATATAACACGTGAAATTATTGTGTACATGAAATGATTTGATATTTAAACTCCAGGTTTTATCCTACTATGCTTCTCTCTATTGGTGCCACACACCACCCTTCCAATGCCCCTTTCCACCTTCCTGGTTGCTGCAGTTACTCCAGGTTTTGTAGCATGTCTGAAGACTTTCAGACAGGAGCCTCAGATACGAGAGGCCCTCTGGCGTTTGTTTTTCTGGGTCTGGGTTACCCCGCTCAGTAGGATCATCTCTACTTTCTTGCATTTACCAGGTCCTGATCCTGGAGATGAATGTGTAGACTGTGGTTGGGCGAATAGGTTGGACAGCTCAGGTTTGGGCTTTACTCAAATATATATATATATATATATATATATATATATATATATATATATGACTTGTAGCCCAAAATGGTAATCATCTTCAGGATTAATCTTTAAATACTTTTTTTCCTTTTTTATTTATTTATATTATTTAATTAAAAATTTTTACCTCCTCCCATTTCCCTCCCACTCCCCTCATTCCCTTCCCCTCCCTCTCCAGTTCAAAGAGCAGTCAGGGTTCCCTGTCCTGTGGGAAGTCCAAGGTCTTCCTACCTCCATCCAGGACTAGAAAGGTGAGCATCCAAACAGACTAGGCTCCCACAAAGTCATTATGTGCAGTAGGATTAAAACCCAGTGCCATTGTCCTTGGTTTAAATAATGTTTTTGGGTGGTTTTTCGGAGACTCTGAGAATCATGTACAATTTAAAAAACTGTAAGAACATTTTTATACTTGTGTGTTTATCAAAATATGTAACTAAATTTAAAGAAAAATTTATTTGTTTTTTATTTAAATAATAGTTTTTCTTTGATTTTACATACCAATCAGTTTTACATACCAATCAGTTTTACATACCAATCAGTTTTACATACCAATCAGTTTTACATACCAATCAGTTTACCCTCATTCCTCTCCCCTTTCCCATTCTACCACCACATCAACTCCTCCTCCATCTCCATTCAGAAAAGGACAGGCCTCCCATGGGCTTGCACAAAGCATGGCTCGAGTTCCTCCCCTTATGTCTTTGAGAAATGGACAGGTAACCCAGCATGGGGAACAGATTACCAAAAGCCAGCTAAGTGCCAGAGAAAGGTTCTGCACTCAAAGGCTAGGCTCACAGCTAAAAGCAATTATTTATTCAGAAATCTTTGACTTTTTGTTATTTGAATTGTTAGTGTAAAAGTTTTTCAATGATTTTTTTTCCAGCGGTACCAATTTTTCCTAACATTTCTATATTTGTTGAATATTTTGAACAAATAGGCTGTGCCAATATTACAATAACTTATTAGTATATTTTAAATTCATTCTGTATTTTCTGATAATAATTACTGTGACTAGTAGCAATATAAATGAATTTAATAGAAATCTTCAAAGACTTCTCACCTCTAGTGGAATTCAAGGTCAGTCCTTGTTAGGATGTTTGGATTGCTATAGAAGTTAATCAGATCCCACCCCTTCATATCTCACTGCAGCATCAGATTCAGGTATATTCCTAATGGTGGAAATTTTAACTTTTTCTTAAGAAATCACTCAAGGTCGTGTTTTAAAGCAAAGCATACTTTATTTACTATCAAGATGAGTGAGGAGGAGATCACTTACACAACTGTGAGATTTGGTAAGTCTTCAGAATTGCAGACCCGAGGAAGGCATGATGAGACTCAAGGTCCGAGACGAACTTTTCACAGAGGTAAATGTTTTAAACATTTAAATTCACTTGGATTTTATGCCTTGTAAATTTTGACATTTGAAAACAATATCCTACTGGCTTCTATTGAAAACAGTTGAGCTGCCCAAGAGTAGAAGGGAGATGAGTGTGAGTGGGAAAGTCACCATGTACAAAACTGTTCAAAAACAAGTTAACAAATAAAGTAGTCAATTTTTAAAATAAAAAAAGAAACAGATAAAGAGAGTGAAAAAATGTAACTCTACCTTTACTTCTAATTAGTTATTAATGAAGTAGAACAATAGGAGTCTATAAGCAAATTTTCTTGAGAATCAAGTAGTGAAAAGTTAATAGTTTCTATCAAATTTGAAAAAAAACATTAGGAGGTTTTAATTTAGTTTAATCAAGATGAATTCTGAAATTTTAAAAAATAGCAGACAAACTTCAATCTGAAGAAATCTAAATGTTCTAAAGTAACAAATCTCAAATAAATGAAAAGCATGCATTAGAAATAATACTTTCACTCTAACATAAGGTGCTTTAACTGTCTGAAGTATTCCCAAGATCTAATGCAATGAAGCCGCAACAATAGTCCATCAGATGAGAAAGTGTCTTGGGAAGAAGGCTGCAGAGGAAGAGGAGGATAGGAGAGGGTAGTGAGGGTGGAGAAGACTAAATCATACTGCATTTAAAGAAATGTCGAAGAAAATTCAGTTTATTAATAAAAAGCAGGAGTCTTTCTCTTTCTTTCTTTCTTTCTTTCTTTCTTTCTTTCTTTCTTTCTTTCTTTCTTTCTTTCTTTCTTTCTTTCTTTCTTTCTTTCTTTCTTTCTTTCTTTCTTTCTTTCTTTCTTTCTTTCATGACAGGGTTTTTCTGTAGTTTTGGAGCCTCCCCTGGAACCCACTCTGTATACCAGGCTGGCTTGGAACTCACAGAGATCCACGTGCCTCTGCCTCCCGAGTGCTGGAATTAGAGACATGAGCATTCACTGCCCGGAACTTTTTTTTTTTCTGTACACAGTCTGCTCACACTGTGACAAATTGACTCCAGCTGAGAGCCTTTACTTCTTTTACCAGGTGATAATCAGACGCATGGCTTTCATGTTTCCAACACCTCAAATACAAAAGAGTGTTCAGTATTGTCTGAAGAAGATTGGATTTAGGGGAAAAAAGAGAGAGTTAACTTTAGGATCCTTTAAGAATGAGCCTGTGTACAGGTCAGCTCCAATCTGCCAAGGTTCTCTACAGTTCTCAAGAACATCAACCCTTTTTCCTTCCTCCTCATCCTCAGTTATGCTTACTTGGTGGACTGCACACTCCAGTTTGGGGGCTTCTACTTGGACTATGTCTGTCCTTCCAGGGCTTTTTGGAGGATGCACTTTTGATCCTGTAGAACTGGGGGAGGAGGGGCACATGTCCGCCATCCAGCAACTTCTAAGCTGAGACAGGAGGATTGAGAATACAAAGCTAAAGGTGAAAAAAGTTTGAAATCCTGTGAAACTTCTCAAATGTAACATCTCTACAGTAGGTAAATTTTAGGGAGAGATCTACAATTTAGAAAGCACGTGTTCAGTCAGGTTGTAAGATGGACTTCTGTAAAACTTTTAGAGACCATGTTATGCGAATTTACGATTAGTAAAAGGATGCGCTCTTTTCATGGTGATAATTTTCTTGCTTTGCTTTGTTTATTTAAGAGTGTTTAGCCCCCTGGTACCTCATTGCAATATCTCTGGGAATCCTTTGTTCCTTTCTGGTGGCCGTTGCAGTGTGGGTGGCATATCGTGAGTAATTGATAAATATCTTCTTTGCCTTTCTGCCTAAGTAATAACTTTAGACACTACTTATGCAGTTAACACTGTCTATTGTCCTGGCTATAATCAAGGAATGTGCCATATAGTTGTGGACTTTGGATGTTTTCTTCCTGATGCTACAGTATCCTGTTCTCTTACATACCTATCTTATTAACTCTGTGACTGTTAGGAGCTGCCTCATTTTGTCTCAGTTTTGGTCATATTCCTTTTGACGACTTTGTGGCAGTTTGCCTTCTGAGAAATTTGTGATAGCCACCTTTCTGAACTCAGGTGATTGTGAATCTTAAATAAGCATTCTGTGAGAAACAGATGTGCAAAAGAAATGATGATTGTTTATTTAATTTAGTCTTTGCATGTTAAGTTAGATGAAAATAACTCATTTGTACAGAGACATTAAAGCTTGAGCTTTTTGAGATTTTGTCAAATGTTTAGAGAAACTCACTCTCAGTCTGGGCTAAAACACAGCTACATATATGGATATTATGTCTTCCAAAGACTCCAGTGACAATTGTATCATTTCTTAATGCTTCTTCATTCACATTTTCATATTGTGTTAAGTGTTCACTGAATGTTTTACTTATTTATTTATTTGTAAGTTTTGTGGTGTTAAAATGTGAAGTAATTGGCAGGTATGGTGCTTCCACTACAGTTTTATTAGCTGTACCAATCATTTACTTTACACTGAAATTGCTGATAGAACTCTATCTGCTGATATACAGAAACTGATATTTCAATCTCTATAGTCATTTGATATGTTAATTTATAAACGTTAAAGTACAAATGACAGTAATGACATATGTTGGTGTAAAAATAATGTTTTTTCTCTAATCTTTTATTTTAATACTTATTCCATACGAGCATTTTTTGGTGTTATATCTGCTCTTAATCTTAGTTTCTCAGGATAGTGGAAACAAACATGAACTGCAGAAAACTCTAAACAACCTCACTCAACAGTATCACATCCTGCAAAGGAGCAACTCCCAAATGAAAGAAATGCTGAGAAATAAGTCTAGAGAGTTTGATGACCTCAAACATCAGAAGGAACTTGACTCCTGCAACAGATGCTTTAAGGAAACTAAAGTTTTAGATTGCAAAAAGCTCACAGGTATGGAGGGGATCTTAAATAAGGAATTGCACTATTTCTGTATTGATTCTTCTTCACAAGTCCTGTTAGCCGCTTTTAACACTGGTGATCTCTGAGTTAATGGTTGAGGTTTCATCTAGGGGTAACGAACCCTGGAAATCCTTGTTTGGATTAGGATAATCTTATAGTATCTAGAATTCAGGGGTCTTTGGGTGCTCCTAATGTTACCAGTGCATGGAATTACAGTTCATTGCAGCTAAGAATTCAAGTCAGTTTTGTTTATGGGAAAGTTTAAGTCTCCAACTTTGTTCTTGCCAGAACATCAAGTTTTTAGTAAAAGTGCATTACAAAATATTTAGGTTAAAATGGATGTAGAACATTTAGATGGATGCAGTCACAGAAATAGCAATGTATGTGTGTTTTCTTCTGTCTTGTTATGAGAAAATTGGCCTGTTTATGACTAAGATATCACCCCTAAAGCTCAAATGGGAGTTTCACCAAGGCTGTTCACATTCATGCACTTCTAACAGTAACACTATTAATGACACCTAAAAGATACACATATCAAGTATTTTGAGGAAATTTTTTATTTTTCATCATGACTGGTTATCTTTAATTGATTCAATTGATCAATAATTCTTAAATAATTGTTCAGGATTTAGGTTTACAAAAAGTTTTTTGTATATGAACTTACTGTGCTATGATAATAGAGGTTGACAATTTCATTATCCAAGGATTGATGATATCTTTAAAATTGCTACATTATAAAATTTGTGGGAAGAAATGAAAAATCTCCCCAAAAATCTTTAAAGTATTCCAGACAATGAAAAACATTTTGTGTCATTTTTTTTGAAAAAACCTTTGTCATCTGTAAATTATAGTTTAACACTGTAATCCCTGTACTTAGGAGGCTGAGGCAGAAGGATTGTAAATTTGAGAACAGTCTATATAGCCCAACAAATTACAGGCCAGCCTGAGCTACACAATGATACCTCTTCATAGGAAAACAAGGACTGAAGATAGAGTTTGTTAGTTTAACATGGCCATCCACATCCCCTGAAAAAAAAAAACAAAATAATTGTATTGAGGTGGTGTTGTTACACAAACTGGACACATTTCATTGTTTTCAACTTGACATGTTTGGACATATAAGCACACTGCTGAAGGCATCAACTTAATCAGAACAGACTATCACCTTCACAAGATCTCTCATATGTCTCTTATGTGTCTTAAAATAAGAACATCTAACATAGATCATAGCACAACTCTAAATGCACAGTATGTCTGAACCAGTGTGGGCACAATCTAGAATTCTGTTATGTTTGCAACAGTCTTTGAGCAGACAGTGTTTGTTCTCCACCCTCAAGCTCCTTACTACACAGCTCTGTTTCATAGATTTGGACTGTGTTAGCACCCTCATTTGAGTTGAGTCATAAAGTTTGGTCCTGGGCCTGGCTTGTTTCATTTTGCTCACCATGCTCAAGTTCATCTATGTTTGTCACAGTGGTCCATGTTGAGGTGTTGAGGTTTATTCTGTAGTCCCGGCTGTCTTAGAATCTACTTTATAACCAAGGCTAGTATGAAAGTCATCACTGCTTAGCCTATGCTGGCCTCAAACTGCTGATGACCCTCATATCTCACTATCTGGAGTGCTTAGGTCATGGGCATAAGCCATCATGCCCAGCCGATTTACTTCCCGTTAAAAGATAAACAGCATTCCTTTATGTGCTATATTTTTTTGTACTGATTTATCCATAATGGACACATCAGATGTTTCCATACATTTACTGTTATAGACAGTGTTGCATAAAGCATGGGTGTACAGGAGTCTCTCTGCATGCTAGAATCTCAATTTCTGAGAGCTGTGCTATTTTTTCTTAGTTATAGATACTTAATTAAATGCATTTCTCTGAAGAGAGTATGCCAGAAAATAAGAAGTTTAATTATTCACCTCCTCTGTTGTAGGCAAAAATTCTGAAGGACACTGGTTCTGCTGTGGCATAAAATGTTATTTCATTGTGGACAATAAACAGTGGAGTGGATGTATACAGACCTGCCAGGATTACAGCTTAAAACTTTTGAAGATAGACGATGATGATGAACTGGTACTGTAGACTCTTCCATGCTTTTCTATTCTCTGCGTGTGTCTCTAACCCTTGGATAGTGGCATACTGAGTTCAGGCATGTTTTTGAAAGTAAAATCTTCAAGATTTTATATGGTTTGCCGGTCATATGAGCAAAACTGTTCAGTAAGAATCCTGGCTTAGTGTCAGGACACAGGGTCTTTGACAAAGAGACTCAATATTAAGAGACAACTGTATCATTACAATCTCCTCCCTTTCTCAAGAATATGCAAGAGAATCCCTCAGAAAATCATGTTTTCCCTGAATAAGTTTAACCCTTTGTTATAGAATATCCAGTGACTGACATTTATTTATTTCGAGTGCCAGCTACACCATTTCCTGGGAATTAGTACTTGCTCCTTGGAGACCAGAAGTGAGACTGTCTGAAATGAGCAGTTAGATGACAATAGAGAAATTAACTGACTTCTGGGTCCATTTTCAAAATGGAACTTATATAAGAACTATGTAATAAATGGTTTTAACTAGTTAGTCCCATGGTGATTTTCACAGAGTCTGGCCACAATATTTACTTCAAAATATTCTCATGTTTCAAAAAAGTGATCTATCTCTAGACATGAGTATTTAAAAGAACAAAATGATCAAGGTCCTGACATTGTCTATTTACATCTGTTACTAAAGAAATGTATCCAAATATACCGAGGATATTTTTCTGGAGAAACAGTTGAAGGATCAGCTTGAAACCTCTGTCATTTAGAATATAATGCATAATTTATACAGCAATTTATTTACAAGTTTGAATAATTATGGTACAAAATGTGTTTTAATTTAATGTAATTGCATAATTTTTCATTTGACACAGAAAATGTAGATAATCTAAAAATAATATGCCAAAATATATTTAGTAATTTTAGTAATCATTCCATTGGGATGTTACATGTAAAGTACATTAAATATTTCCAAATATCTTCCTCTATCCTCACCAAGTTCTACTACAGAATAACTTCATCTCTGAAGCATGGAGTCTAATGCACTGCTTTTCAGACAGAATTTTTCAACTTTTAAATTTTTTTTGTTTATTTTACTTCTTTTCTGCTGTTTTCCCTCCGACCTCTCCTTCCAACCTTTCCCGGCATTTCCTCCCGACTTCTACCCCCAATCCTTTCCTACTCCTTTTCTGTTCTGCAAAGAGTAGGCTTCCCATGGAATCAACAAAAAAATGGGCATACCAAATTGCAGTAAGAACAAACACCCCTTCTTCCGTATTAAGACTGGGAAATGTGACTCAACATAAGGAATAGAGTCTCAAAGCCCAGCAATAGAGTTAAAGACAGTTCGTGCTTCCACTGTCAGATGTCTCACAAGAAGACGAAGCTATATAACTGACCCATATGAAGAATCCAGTAAGTCTCATGCAGGCTCCCTGGTTGTCTCTTCAGACACTGTGAGCTCTCATGGGTAAAGGGTAGTTGATAGTGTGACTTCTCTTTTGAAGTTCTTGATCACTTTGGTTCCTCCCTCTTCTTCTCTTCAGCAGAAACTTGGTCTAAAGTTTGGCTGAGGGTCTGTGTCTCTCTTTCTATCAGTAGCTGGATGAAGCCTCTCTGAAGACAATTGGGCTATGAATCAATCTTTGAGTATCGTAAATATTAGTAGGCATTATTACATTGACATTTTTTCTCCAGTTGTCTGATTCTATCCTAGGTCTCTGAGGTCCCAGTGCTCCAGCAAGTGGGTCCTGGTACTCCAGGTAGTCTGTTGTTTGAGGGTGTAGCTTTGAATGGCGACTCCCCTAATCTCTAGGCCACCCTTATCCACATTTGTCTCATTGACAGAACTGACTACAGTCATATGGCTATGTGGCTTTGTTGGTGTCCCATTCCCTTCACTTGAAGTCTTACCTAGTCACAAGACATGGTCAGTTCAGGCTACATATCTGCAATTCCCAGCAGTCTTAGCTGGGATCATCCTTGTGGATTCATAGATTTCCTTGTGCCAGGTTTCTACCTAACCCAGAAATACTCTCGCCCATATCATTCTCTTTCAAAACGTTCTTCCTCCATCCCCACCTGTCCTCAATCCACTTATGAAATCTCTTCTATTTCCCCATTACCAGAAAGATCCAGGCATCCCCCTGTGAACCCTCAGTTTGATAATTTCCTGCCACTTACTCCTCTTGAGTGTGTTTGCCTCTTTTTGTTTTCGAGCTTTTTGGTGTGCTGTTGATAGTATGAGATCTCTACAAATTCTTCATGAAAGTGTTTAGTGCTATGAACTTTCCTCTTCTCACCACTTTCAGTGTGCCCCATAGGTTTATATGTGGTGTGCATTCATTTTCATTGAATTGTAAGAAGCCTTTAATTTTTTTATTCCTTCCTTAAACCTTGCTAACATAGTAGAGAGTTGTTCAGTTTCCATGAGTTTGTAGGCATTCTACTGTTTGTGTTATTGTTCAAATCTACCTTTAATCCAAATATGTGATGAATTTTGGAGAAGGTTCCACGAGGTGCTGACAGGAAGATATTTTCTTTGTGTGGGTAAAAATGTTTTGTAGATATCTGTTAGGTCCTGAAGGCGTAAGTCACGAACAATGCCACACCAGTTTGGAGTTATGATTAATAGGGTGTTATTTATTTAAAAAGGAAAAACTTACAGACCACTGTCCCAGACAACAGCCATCTGCGCAAAGAGGAAGGGAGTCTAGTCTCCAGCGGAGCAGGAAGTGAAGAGAGGGAGCAGAACGAAATAGCTGCTTCTTTTAAAGGGAGAGAAACCACGCCCCAATGGGCTGGTATCTCAGCAGCTATTGGATGGAGGGGCGGAAGGACCTCCCGCAACACCTCCCCCTTTTGTTTAAGTAAGAAAGTTCTAAACCTACTACAAAATTATATACAATAAGTACAAATATCCTATTCTAACTAGCTTAGGTGTTATATAATAAATAACTTGGCCAGGTCATGAGAGAAAAGTAACTACATTTATATAGTCTTCAACCCCATCGAAGATCTGAGAAGGGAAATAATGTTACCTGAGTAATTAGGAAGTTCAGTAAAACAACTTCCAAAACATGCAACAAATCACAGAGACAACTAGCTACCTGGGCAATCACCCAAAGTCATGTTTGCAGCGTCGAAGCAACCAACTTTGGCTAAGGCCTAACATAAATGACATACCATTTTCAAAGGCAAGCAACTTTTCAAAACTATCTTACCCTGTCTTGGCAGGATATGACAGTCCTGTTTTATCCATTGATGCACGCTCTGTATCTCTGTCAGTGGTTGAGGTATGGGCATTTCTTTGCCCCAAGGCCAGTTCTGCCAAAAGAAAGGCTCCAGGTGGAGTGTCTTTGGTGCTCAACATTCTCTCGGGAATAGAGCGGTGTTGCCAGGAGCAATTGTGTCTCACTACCACAAAACTCTGAGTTAGATTAAAGGCCATTTTCTAGAGCTCTTTGAAGAGGTTGAAGACCGTCTGTCTATACTGAGTATAATCTCTCTATATATAAAGAACCTGATTAGTCTAATTATAAATGACAAACTTAGATGACTATAATCTATATAATTCTCAATATCTATCTAACTTAAAGACTAAGGCAATAAACGACTGTGAAACAAATGAGGATAATATCTCCTAACAATCTTTGGAAGTCATTAAGAGTCTTTAACTGGTCTCTCCTAATTTGTGCCTTTTGCGTTTTAATTTTCTCTAACCCTATTCTGTAACCTAGGTAGTTAATAGAATTTCCTCTTTGAATCTTTTCAGGGGCAATTTGTAATCCCCACCTAGGCAAGACTTTCTTTACTTCTTCAAACATCCTTTCTAAAGTATCTTTATTTGAATCAGATAACAAGATGTCGTCCATGTAATGATAAATTATGGACTTGAAGAATTGTTTACGATTTCCAATGGCTTACTTACAAAATATTGGCACAATGTAGGACTATTGAGCATACCCTGTGGGAGGACAGTACATTGATATCTCCTATTAGGCTGAGAATTATTATAAGTAGGCACTGTGAAGGCAAATTTTTCTCTAACCTTTTCTTGTAACGGTATAGTGAAAAAACAATCTTTCAAATCAAGAACTATAAGAGGCCATCCTTTTGGTAGTAGAGAAGGCAAAGGAATTCCAGATTGTAGTGGGCCCATAGGTTGAATTACTTTGTTGACAGCTCTTAGATCTGTCACCATTCTCCATTTACCAGATTTCTTTTTTACAACAAACACAGGAGAATTCCAAGGGCTGGTTGATTCTTCAATATGGTGGGCATCTAGTTGCTCTTGCACCAGCTGTTCCAATGCCTGCAATTTATCTTCAGCTAAAGGCCACTGTTTGATCCATATTGGCTTCTCAGTTAGCCATTTTAAAGGTAGGGCTGTTGGTACCTCTAAAGGTTTGGTATTTGTTGTATGTTCTTGTACAGCCTGAATGGCTGGTGACCTTTTTCCATAATACCGCATCATATCTTTCCTAGAATTATGAGTTCCTGGAACTACAGGAATGTTAATCTGGGTATTCCATTGCTGTAGCAGGTCACGGCCCCATAAATTTATGGCAATATTGGCTATATATGGCCTTAGTCTTCCTATTTGCCCTTCGGGCCCTATGCATTCAACCCATCTTGTGCTTTGTTTTACACGAGAAAGGGTTCCAATTCCCAGAAACTGAACATCTACCTCTTGAAGAGGCCAATTCGGATGCCAGGATTCTGGAGTAATGATACTTACATCCGCACCTGTGTCTAATAAGCCTTCAATAAAAGTGCCATTTATACAGACTCTTAGCTTTGGTCTTCGATCGTTAATAGAAGTCTGCCAAAATATACGTTTACTCTGTCATACTGGGTTTTTTTGACTCATCCTCCACGCGTAATTCATCATTTAGACCAGTATTACTTTTTACAGCAGAAATTGGAGCTTTTAATTTTCTTGGTGAGGCACGTTCTCCACTGTGACTGGGAATGACTGGGCCACTGTTGGCTTGGGGGCCTGCGAGAGGCCCCTTAAGGAGTTACCCAACGGTATCGGGTTGCCTTGTTTGTCTGATGTTGACCTGCATTCGTTGGACCAATGTCGGCCTTTACCGCATCGTCTACATATACCTGAAGGCCTAGGTCTCCTATTTTTGTCATTCCCAGAGGAGATATTATTCCTAGAAATTCTGTGCCTGCAATCCCTTTTCAGATGTCCTAATTTACCACGATTAAAACACCTGGCAGTTTGATGTCTCCTCATTGCTGTGGAAACTGCTTCTCCTACCCAAGATTCATCATTATAGCTAAACGCCTCAACATTCATCGTATGCTGAATCCATTCATCCATAGGTGCTGATCTAGACTTTAAAGGCCCAATTATCTTTTTGCATTCTATGTTTGCATTCTCGAAAGCTAGAGATTCAAGAAGTATTCGTCTAGATTCTGGGTCTGTTACCCCTATGTCCAGAGCCTTAATTAATCTTTGCAAAAAGTCATTAAAGGGTTCTCTCTGTCCCTGCCTAATTCTGGTATATGATTCAACCCTTTTTCCTGGATCTTGTATCCTATTCCAAGCATTTAAAGCTGCTTGGTGACATAGACACAGTAGTTCATCGTCATAAAGCGCTTGGACCTGTGGATCAGCATATTCTCCTGCACCAAGAATTTGATCTTGGGAAACCTCAATACCTTTTGCTCTTCCTTGTTGTTCCATATGTTTGGATTCTTCTCTG
Organism: Microtus agrestis; assembly: GCA_902806775.1. NCBI lineage: Eukaryota > Metazoa > Chordata > Mammalia > Rodentia > Cricetidae > Microtus > Microtus agrestis. The sequence goes on along the minus strand of CADCXT010002527.1, from coordinate 847,034 downwards.
AAATAAATTCCAAACATCAAGGAAGGTCCCTTATCTAAAACTGCAGACACTAACTGATGGAAATCCTAAGGGGTAGCTCTAGCATTAGAAGCCCAAGTCCTTATCATTTCCTTTACATATGCATTTTGCAAGCCAAAATTAATAATAGCCTGCTTAATTTCTTTTAGATCATTCATTGCTATTGGTGTCCATCTAGCTTCTCTGACTCCCTTTGAGCCTTTAGAAGTTGACGCTTTGTCAGAATTAAGTATAGGGTATGCCGCTAAAACCTTGGGTAAGCCAGTTCTAATAGCTGGTGTTGGCATTGGATCCTGTCCTTGTGCCTTATTACTCTGTTCACCAGCTCCAATAATTTCTTCAATCATTTCAAGTCTTTTTATTATTGCCTCTTTTGAATCCTGAATCTCCTGACCTACATGAGTTTCTAGAAAGATAGTATGGTTCTTAGGAGTGCCATATTCTTCCTAAATGATAGACTATTCAAAAGAATACTAAAACCTAGTAGCCAGTAAATCAATTTATCCTCATAGTCATATAAACCTTGCATGATAAGACCCATTGTATTGGTAGCCCAAACAGTTAAATTCATGTTGGAAATGAAAACTGCCATATTACCTATTATCCAGCTGGCCTCAAACTCACCGAAATCTGCCTGTCTCTGCTTCCCAAGTGCTGGGATTAAAGGCGTGCACCACCACCACCTGGCCGGCCTTGAACTCACAGAGATCCGTCTGCCTCTGCCTCCCGAGTGCTGGGATTAAAGGCGTATGCCACCACCGCCCAGTCAGCCTCAGAGATTGTCCTGCCTCTCTGGATATTATGGGCCTGAAGGCCGAGTGTATCTCGGACTCAGCACTGGGGCCTAAGTCACGAACTAAACAAAAAACAGTGTACACGGAACCATAAACCCAGAATCCAGGGGTAGAGAAGAGTAACCCGGAAGCCTTGTATGCATCCACGTGACAGAGTCACCCTGAGGGGTTGCAGCTTCTGCAACCAGCAACCACGTGCTCTGGTTCGCACCACTTAAGAGCTATACTTGCAAGGGAGATTTAAAAACAACTCAGAAAAGAGTAAACCACGCAGGCAGAGATTATGCAGGCCTGTGGAGTTTAAATCCACGTGGGGAGGCAGAATAGGGTGCGTGGGGACTTGAAGTCAATCTGAGGTGTCTTAAAAAAGCAATGAATTGCAGCAAGAAAAGCTAGTGAGTGATAATTTATATTAAACTGCTGGCTCCAGGCACAAGGCACAGGTCACACAGCCGCCACAAGGCACAGGCCATGGCTGAGGAAGAGAGGGCTTGCGCCCAGCCGAACTCGTGGCCAGCAGCCGAGCAGGGGAAGGAGAGGTCCTAAAAGCCAAACGTTCGGGCGCCAAAATGAAGGCGTAAGTCACGAACAATGCCACACCAGTTTGGAGTTATGATTAATAGGGTGTTATTTATTTAAAAAGGAAAAACTTACGGACCACCGTCCTGGACAACAGCCATCTGCGCAACGAGGAAGGGAGTCTAGTCTCCAGCAGAGCAGGAAGTGAAGAGAGGGAGCAGAACGAAATAGCTGCTTCTTTTAAAGGGAGAGAAACCACGCCCCAATGGGCTGGTATCTCAGCAGCTATTGGTTGGAGGGGCGGAAGGACCTCCCGCAACAAGGTCCGTTTTAGTTACAATGTCTGTTACATCATTTATCTAGTTGTTGTCTGGATGACTTGTCAATGGATGAGAGATTGGTATTGAAGTCTCCCACTTTAATTTGTGGGGTTTGATGTGTGATTTATACTTTAGTAATATTTCTTTTATAAATGAGATTGCTCTTTCATTTGGGGCATGGATATTAAAAAATAGAGATATCATCTTGGTGGATTTTTCCCTTCCTGGGTATAAAATGCTCCTTTTCATATATTTTGACTAAATATGGTTTGAAATCTGTTTTGTTAGATATTGGGGTTGCTATACTACCTTGCTTCCTGGGTTCATTTGGATGGAAAAACTTTTCCAACTCTTAACTCTGAGTCAATGTTGAAGTGTGTTTCTTGTATGCAACAGATGAATGGATCTTGATTTATATCCATTCTGGTAGACTGTATTTTTTAATTGAAGGATATTGATATTGATGTACATTAATGACCAGTGATTGTTAATTTTTAATATTTTTATTGGTGTTGGTGATGATGTGTTTGTGTGTATGTGCACATGTGTTTGTGTGTGTGTGTGTGTTTTCCCTTCTTTGGGTTTTGCTGTTATGGGATTATCTATTGCCTGTGTTTTATGTGTGTAGTTAACTTCATTGGGTTGGAATTTTCTTTCAAGTACTTTTGGTAGGACTGATTTGTATATAGTTATTGTTGAAATTTCACTTTGTCATGAAATATCTTGTTTTCTCAATCTCAAAAGTGATTGAGACTTTTCTGGGTTTAGTTGTCTGTACTCGCATCTATAGTCTCTTAGAATCTTTATGACATCAGTCCAGGTCTTTTTGGCTTTTCTCAACTTCTGTTGAGAAGTTAGGTATAATTCTAATAGGTCTGCCTTTAAATGTTACTTGGTATTTTTGACAGTATTTTATTTATCTTCTTATTCTTGTAGTAATGGGAATCAAGTTCACAACCCTGCTCATGCTTGCCAAATTTGTTCAACAATGAACAATATCCAAGTGTAAAGATAATAGAAGTATAACAAGAAGTTGATACTTTTCTAGGTATAGTGACATATATTTCTTTTTAAAAATGTTTTTATTTACTTTAAAATGATCTTTTCTCATTTTAAATACCTATCCCAGTTCCCACTCCCTTTCCTCCTCCTGTTCCCCCTACATTCCCTCCATTCCAGCCCCCATCTACTCCTCAAAGACAGCAAGGCTTTCCATGAGGAGTCAACAAAGTCTGATACCTGACTTTGAGGTAGTACCAAGGCTGTCCCCAATATACTTAGGCTGAGTTGGGTATCCCTCCAAAAAGGATGGGCTCCAAAATCCCAGCTCAAGCACTAGGGATAAAACCTTGTATCACTGCCTTGGTCCCAGAGACTTCCCAAGCCACACAACTGTCCTCACATTTAGGGATCCTAGTTTGGTTCTTTGCAGGTTCTTCTGCTATCAGTTCTAAGTTGGTGAGCTCCTACTAGCTCAGGTCAGCTATTTCTGTGGCTATCGCCATCATGGTCTTGACCCCTTTGCTCATATTATTGTACCTCCCTCTCTTTGATTGTCTCCAGAAGTTAAGCTCAGTGAATAACTGGATATCTGAATCTGCTTCCATTAGTTGCTGGATGAAGTCTTTATGATGAAAATTAAGGTAGTCATCAATCTGATTACAAGCAAAGGTCAGCTCAGGCACTCTCTCCACTACTGCTTAGGGTCTTAACTGGGGTCATCCACGGATGCCTATAGAATGAGAAAAGATCTTCATCAGCTCAACATTGGACAGAGGACTGATCTCCAAAATATATAAAGAACTGAAGAAACTAGACAGTAAAATACCAAATAATTCAATTTAAAGATGGGGTACATACCTAAACAGAGAATTCTCAACAGAAGAATATAAATTGGCTAAAAGAGACTTAAGGAAATGCTCAACATTATTAGCCATCAGGGAAATGCAAACCGAAGCAATGCTGAGATAGCAAATTACAACAGTCAGAATGGCTAAGATCAAAACCACCAATGATAACTCATTCTGGAGAGAATGGGAGTATTAACTTGTACAGATACTTTGGAAATCAGAATGGCAGTTTCTCAAAAAACTGGGAATCTAAAACTGTCTGAAGACTGAGTAATACTTTTAGGCATATACCCAAAAGATGCACACTCATACTACATAGACATTTGCTCAACTCTGTTTATAGCAATATTTTTCATAATAGCCAGAACCTGGAAACAGCCTTGGTTCTTCTCAAACAAGGAATGAATACAAAATGTGGTACATTTATAGAATGGAGTATTACTCAGTGGTAGAAAAACAATGACAACTTGTTTTTTACCATGCTGCTTTTAATATTGATTCTTTGTTCTGTATGTTTAGTGCTTTATTATGTGGCATTGGGATTTTCTTTTCTTTTTCTTTCTTTCTTTCCTGCTTTTTTTTGAGATAGGATTTCTCAGTAGCTATGGAACCACTCTTGAAACTTACTCTGTAAACTAGGCTGGCCTCAAATTAACAGGTCTCTGCCTCCTGAGTTCTGGGATTAAAGGCATGTGCCACTACCACCCAGAAAGATTTTCTTATCTGATACAGTCTATTTGTATTCTTTAGTCTTCTTGTACCATCTTTCCTAACCTTTCTCTTTAGGTTAGGAAAGTTTTTTTATGTGATTTCATTAAATATAGTTTCTGGGTTTTTGAGTTGGGATCCTTCTCCTGATCCCATTCTTCATAAGTTTGCTCTTTTCAGTGTAACAGATTTCTCGGATGTCTCATGTTAGGAGTTTTTGAGATTTAGCTTTTTTCTTTGAAGACTGAATTTATTTCTTCTATCATAATTTCAGCATCTGAAATTCTCTCTTCCATCTCTTACATTCTGTTGACAATGCTTGCACCTTTAGTTCTTGTTCACTTACCCAGATTTTCCATTTCCAGAACTCCTTTAGTTTGTCCTTCTTCTTCTTCTTCTTCTTCTTCTTCTTCTTCTTCTTCTTCTTCTTCTTCTTCTTCTTCTTCTTCTTCTTCTTCTTCTTCTTCTTCTTCTTCTTCTTCTTCTTCCAGGTTTTTTTTGGTGATTTTGTTAGTTTTGTTATTAATTTTTTATTGAAAAAAATTTCCACCTCCTCCCTGCCTTACATTTCCCTCTTCCTCCTCCCACTTTCCCCACTCATCTCCCCCTGCCCCAACTCCTTTCCACCTCCCTCTCCAGTCCAAAGAGCAGTCAGGGTTCCCTGCCCTGTGTGAAGTCCAAGGTCCTTCCCACTCCATCCAGGTCTATGAAGGTGAGCATCCAAACAGGCTAGGCTCCCACAAAGCCAGTTCATGCAGTAGGATCAAAACCCAGTGCCATTGTTCTTGGCTTTTCATCAGTCCTCATTGTCCACAATGTTCAGAGAGTCTGGTTTGATCCCATGCTATTTTAGTCCCAGTCCAGGTCACCAAAGGCCAGCTGGACTGGGACTGAATTTCCAGGTCTTCAATAGTTTTCTTTACCTTTCCATTTGTTTTCATGGGTTTTCTTTACATTTTTAAGGCATTTGTTTATTTCTTCCAAATTCTGGTTGTCTTTTCTTTGATTTCTTTAAGGAAGTTTCTCATTTCATTTTCAAGGTCTTCTATCATCTTCATAAAGTTGTTTTCCTGTGTTTCTGCTGTCTTAGAATATACAGGTTTTACTGTCATAGGATACCTAGGGTCTGGTGGTGGCCTATGCCTTGACTGTTATTGAATGTGTTCTTAAACTGGCATTTGGTTATGAAATGATTATAGGTCTAGATATGTAATTCTGTGTTTGGTTTTGTTAGACTGATGTTTTGTTCTTTAGTTTCTGTTTCTTTTTTGGTCTCCTCATCTTTTTAATCTTTATTTCTGGTGATCAATAAGACCTTTGATCTTCCCAAGTTGGGAGCTGGCCTGTTGATTATTAGGTTGACTTTTGTTGTAGTGAGAGGGGGTCGGGTCTCTGTTCTTCTGACTTGTGTGGTTTGGTTTTCTGGTTGGTGTGATCTACACTTCAATAGAAGGATTCTTCCAGAGTTTGAGGAAGGGCCCAGCAGTAGTGCTGGTGATGAGGTAGAAGGGAGAGGACCTCACAACGGAACTTGAGGAACAGAATCTGTGAAGTGGTGTGGTTTCACTGGCAGGCAGGTCACTCACCTGCTCTTCAGACTGGTCTGGACAGTACCTGAGTCTGTGAAGTCTGCTGATGTTGAACAGAATTTGTCATTTTAATGAATTTGGTTTTAAAACAGAGGATCACATAGAATGAGCAATTCCCACATGCTCCTGTAGTCTTCTGAAATGTGCATTTGAATAATTTCATATTTTCATAATTATGTATGGAGCTGGTATGCAATGTTCATTTAGGGTCTGAATAAGGGAGACTGTAAATTCAAGGACAGCCTTGGCCACACAGTGAGACTTTTTCTGAGAAACAAAGTCACAAATCATTTCATAAGTCCAGTATCTCTAGATACCTGATTTTTTTATAAAAAAAATAACTTATGTAATTGATTGGTTTGTCATAAATTAGCTACTAGTGAGAAATTACTTTAAAAATTAACTTCAAGGGACTAGAGGAAAGGACACAGAGAACTGACATAAGAAATAGCTAAGATGTGTTATGTTGTTTTTTCTCTGAAACAGAAGGAAATTTTATCATCAGATATGTCCTTTCCCTTACAGAAATCCCTTCAGTTCAAAGTTAATCCCAACTATTACTGGATTGGATTATCGTATGATACAAGAAAAAGTGAATGGCAATGGATTGACAATGGCCCATCTAACCTGTGAGTTTCCTGAGCACTCACACACTAACAGTGGAACATGAGTTGGGAAAATTGTGTGTGATATAGGATGTCCTTCTGTATATGTGTTGCTTTTACTAGTTAATGAATAAAACTGTTTCAGCTAATGGCTTAGCAGGGTAAAGCCATGTTAGAAATCTGAACAGAGATAGAAAGAGATGACATATAGCTGCTGAAGGAGTAACATCCTGTACCTGTAACCCACAGCCTTGTGGCAATACACAGATTAATAGAAATGGGTTAATTTTATAGCTAGAGCTAATCAGTAAAAAGTCTAAGGCATTGACCAAACAGTATTTAATATAGTTTCTGTGAGATTGTGTCTGGGCAGCTGATAAATGAAACCACAGTTCCTGCTTACATGTGGGCAATTCATTTCTCTCATTTCACATGGATTTCCTCATTTTCTATGGAGCCCATGGGTAAGAAAAAGATGCATATCACATATTTTGATCAAGTGTTAGACAGGGAAGAGGAATGGTCTAGAAGCTGACCGATAGTGATGGAATATTGAACACACATCAGGACTGTATGTTCTATGATGTGAAGAACACAAGCAAATCAAAATCTTAAGAAGATATGAAATAACTGAATCATGCTGATAGATACAATGAGTATGAGTTTCTCAAACTTTTACTAGGCTTGTTTCTATAGTTTAGTGTATATAATTGTTATTTATAAATATAAGAATATGTTAATGTGTACTTTCCATTTCAAAGTGTTATAGTTTATAATGAGATTGAAGCTTATTTATTTTTAATCTAATAGAATGCTACTCACTAATTTTCTTAGTAATATTTATTTTAAATATAATATACAGAATGATATTTAATCATATTCATCCTCTACTTGCCCTCTCAACCTTTTCCTGACTGTATGCTAATGTAGTCACCTCTAATTCAAGCTTTTATTATTAAGACTGTTCATTGTTATATGGTTATAGGACAATCACTGGAGCAAGCAACCCAAGCAGTAGCTACACCCCCAATAAAGAATAGTCTTCCATTTACAACAGCTGTTGGCTAACAATAGTGATTCATTAAAGGGTAAAGAGCAGCTCCCCATCTATGCTGGGATTTTAGCTGGCATAACCGTGTGTAGGTTGCATATAGGTAACCACAACTGCTGAGTTTGTGATTTCATAGCCGTGTCAAGTCCAGAAAGCAGCATTTCACAGAGCTTTTCCACATCAGTTGGATCTTACATTTTTACACTTCCTCTTCATTGATATTCCCTGAGTATTTGTGGTTGCCAGGAGGAGGTTGGTGAAGACATCACCATAGGACTGTACACATTTTCTCTTCTCTTCAGCATTTTGAGCAATACTGCCACTCTGTACTGCCCACTATATAAAGAAGCTTCTCTGACCAAGGTTGAAAGAAGTCCTGCTTTAGGGTATAAACAGAAACATTAGAACTGCACTTTGACCACTTGACCTTTTAGCAATGCGATTGTAGCAGATACCAACCTAGGGCTTGTGACCTCCCCAATCATGGGCTTTTGATTTAGATTATAATACTGGACATTCCATCCCTCATGTGGTAAAGACATCAGGACCAATAAGAAAGAAATTACTCATCCTATAATAATAGTTCCATGGGGGCACATCTTCCCTTGCAAGTCAGTATTGTGGCATGCAGGGTCCAGCACTGGGTAAGACATTCATATCTTTTTTTCCCTCTGAAGTCTGCAAAACACTTTCTGACCATTTGATTGCTAGCCCAAGGGAAGATGCTTTCTGACTGGTTTGAGATTGATTTATCTATGTTCTGATGTCAAAATGTGTGCTGTTTTTAGTATTAGGGTCTTACCATGTAATTATGTTGGATCACCAAGAACAATGGCAATGGCCTATACTGTTTTGGACACTTCTGTGATCTCTCTGACCAGTAATTCCTGCCTTGTGCTTTGATTTTCATTTAAAACTCATGTTCTCTATGGCTGTCTTTTGTATAGTTACATTTTGATTTTTAATTATATTTTCAATGGAATATATTTTGATCAGATTTTCCACCTCTAAGACCTCCCAGATTCTCCACAACTCCCTATCCCCCTAATTTAATGTTCTTTCTCCAAAAATAAAAACAAAAATGAAAATCAAATAAAACAAAAAACTCAATCAAAGAAAAAGATAAGTAACAAACAAATACATGCAAAAAAAAAAACCCACCCTAAATTGCCAAACTTGGAATTTGTTTTGTGTTGGTCAACTACAAGCTTACTAACTAGTGGGCATCCATAGGCATTTTGTACATCTTTAGTTTTGTTGACTTCACCCCTGAATCTTCTGTTTTTTATCCCCCCATAGTATCCCTATTTGTTCCTTTATTTTTTTTTTTTTTTTTTTTTTTTTGGTTTTTCGAGACAGGGTTTCTCTGTAGCTTTGGAGCCTGTCCTGGAACTCCCTTTGTAGACCAGGCTGGCCTCGAACTCACAGAGATCCACCTGCCTCTGCCTCCCGAGTGCTGGGATTACAGGCGTGAGCCACCACTGCCCGGCTTATTTGTTCCTTTAATACTCAGAAATTTACCTTCTATTTTTATTTCACATACTTATCTTTCCTCCTACTAACAGATGCTTTTAGAAATATGGAATACTGAAATTTCTCCCTTAGGAAATCTTTGTTTTTCCATAAATAACTTTGTTAACTAGTTATACTTTTAAGTTGCCTTATATCATTTAAAAATCATTTTAATTTTTATTATTTTCTTGTTTTTAGTAGATGTTCATGTCAGAAAGCTTGCCTTGAAATTTTAATCATCATGTCTCCATCTCTCAGCTGCTGGGACTACAAGTGCCTGTCCTGTCTTTTTTTCTATTTAAAGATATCAACCATACTTATTTTCCACACACTAGGTGGCAATCCTAGTGTCTGAAGTTCTTTGGGTTTAATGTACTGTTTCTGCGGATTTTGCTCATTGTTATTTCCTTTATGATATTTCCAGAGTTTCCTCTTCAGTAGCTGCAGAATCTATCTGAAACACAGTAGTATCCACTGTGGTAACTTTCTCAGGAAACTTTCATTCAGTGTCTGGGAACATGCCAGGTCTGGCTCACTTCAATTCTTTAAATGCTCCCCACCAGGTTGAGAGCTAGGTTCCAAATATGCAACAAAATAGCTTCCTTTATCTCCTCTAAGGACACTCTCAAACAGGCTGTTACAGATGGGGCCAAGCTGTCACAGCAGTGGCCAGTCTGTAACAGAAGTTGTCAGAAAACCGATGGCCTTATAGGTGTATTGATGTGTTCAAAGCACAGAGATTAAAATCATTGTTATTGATTTATTTTTCTCTATGAAGCATCTTTCCATAAAGGCTAGTTCTGCTATTCCTATTTCAAGAGATAGAATTGATAGTGTTCACCATGCATAGCCACAGAATTAATGATTTGTTTGTATCTTACAACACCATACAGAGTGAAAGGGCACATGGTAACATTTAGACTGAGGTTCCAAAGGTTGAGAGAATGCCTATACCAGGTTAAGAGATCTTTGTAGTCCTCGACTATGCTGCAAAACTGTTCACTGATAGGTGCTGTAGGAATTCCGCCTTTAAGTTACCTACCCACTTGGGTGTGTCCTCTTAAATTATAAATGCCAATGTAAAGCATTACTGTCTCTTCTGGCTGATGAATAAGTTTCCTATTTTCTGGTCGAGCAGAGAACTGTGATCTGTGGGTCTACCCATAAATAAATAACCCTTTATTATACTCAATTCTGAGCTAGTGTGGAATTTCTTTTTAGCGTCCATCTTCAAATGGTGATGTGGCAACTATGGCCAGACATGAGGTTTCAGTGAGGATGCCTGGTGCTCAGAAATTTTCTGTGACTTCCACAAGCACTATCATTAGTGGAAATATGCAAGTAGTTTGAATGCCTGTATAAATGTCAGCTTCTAATGAACCTAGTGAGAAACTGTGAGATTAACTTGTGCTTCTTGGCTAGAGGACAGAGGTAAAGTTAAGAGCTCATGATGCAGAATATGTGCTCCACGTGTGACTTGTGACTACTAAATGTCTACTGGGTCTGTTCCTCTTTGTTCAACACTCATACTTTATTGACTGTATCCATAATCATACCTCCTAGCTAACTAATTTGTTTTCTCACTCCTACTGTACTTTACCTGTTATGTCTATGATCCACCGGCCATGTAGTTTCATCTATATTCCTTTTCCATTCCTAGGGTAAATCTGAATACTCTTTTCCCACCTAGATTAAATCTAGGGCTCAAGGAAGTTTATCTTATGCTAAAGATTTATCAGTTTGTCCTCACAGCTCCATAGAGATCTGTGGATTTCATTCTCTTTCAACTATTTTTGGTGCACATTCTCATTAGGCTAGCAAGCTTAAAACTATCTGTGTTGCCCAAGCCATGACATATTGTTCTTTTGTCACATACATTATTTTTTTCCGTGTTCTTAAGATGTCTTTATTGAAAAAGTATCATAGGAAATCAACGTTAGTGTAAAATTATGTTTTAGTGATCCTTAAATAATTTTACTTCATGATGAAAATTTAACAGTGTGGAATAAAGGGTAGAATTATGATTAAGAAATTATTTTTCTGTTTATTTTTATTATGTTTTTATTTTTGTGTGAATGTATGTGCATTTGTGTGATCATGTTACTGCACATCTGTAGTTAGAGGGCAGTCAAAGGAGTCACATCTCTGTTTCTACTGTGTGGTATCTCAGCTAAACTCTGGTAGTCTGATTTGATAGCAATGGCTTCTATCCACTGAGTCATGTCACTGGCCCAAGATCATTTTTTATGAATTTAGATAAAATAAAAAACCTTTAGTAAAACTCCTACAAGTGATTATATATTCTATTATTTGGCCAATAAATTTTATTTTTAAAATCATTGACTATATAAATACATGCTTCAAATTGTAATAACTGTTCATTATATGGTTTTTTACAGTGATTTGACAACAGTGAAATCATTACAGGAACGTATAGGCTGTGCATTTCTCAGTTATAAAGGAATAAATCCCGATGACTGTGGTAGAAAGTACCCCTGCATCTGTGAAAGGAGAATGGATAAATTCCCTCATCCAGTGTGCAGTATGGAGGAAAAATCAAAATAGAACAATTGTCATCTTTCTTGGTTTCATGTGATGATTTGTGACTACTAAATGATTTAGTGTCTTAACCACAAGTCTCGGTCAGCTGAGCAAACAGATTAATGGATGGGAAAGGGAAGCAATATTCTTCTGAAACCTGAGTTAACAGAGCAGAAGCCATCTCACTTCATGTAAACACAACAGCTTATATCTGGAGAATGGATGCCATTTGAGCCAAGCTCTGAGAAATCATTTTCTTTGTTTCCTGAACGAGATATGGATCCAAATACAGAAACTTGAAAAACAGGGCAAACATGTCCTTCCCACTAGGATAATCCATTTCTATATCCCACTGCTCTGGCATCACAATTAAGAACTAGGATGCAATACTGGGTTTCTGTTTGTTAGCTGTTTGGTTACTGCTTGTTATTTTTTGAATGTAGAATTTATTTTTTAGAAACATTTCTTTGCTGTAAAATATATTCCCAGATTTGACAAATAGTGTCTGGGATAGTTTAAGAAACTCCTATACCCATCTGTAGTCCTTATATGTTCTCGTTCCCCCCCCCACGTCTCTCTGTCTTTCTATCTCTCTCATTTACTCATAAGTTGGGATCATGTAGATAGAGTAATATTAGTTGAAGCAAACCGGTAAAGCTAAAACTCAGTTTCTTACAGTTATATGAGTTTGGGTACAACCTAGACTGCACAGTAGGTTTGAGGTAGTTTAGGGCTACAGAGTGAGACTTCTCACGAAGAATAATAATAATGTTGATGGTAATAATAAAACTAAACTTCCCATAAATATTTTTTATAAACAAGCAATTTCTTTTTAGCATCATACTAATACAATAAAACTCAAGAAATTTAGTGTTTACCAAGTAATGTGAGCTATTCTATAGCCCATATTCATATTTGTCAGTTTTCTACCTCACATCACTGTCAAAATTTCCTCACGTTTACTATCATCAGTGTTTTCATTTGTAATGTCCTTTAGATATAAAGTTTTTATTGAGTTGTGATGTCTGTTTCAAGACCTTCACATTAAAAAAAATCAAAAGTTACCTTGTAGTATGTATATGACAAAATGTACCCAGTCTAAGTCATGTGAAATGTGAGTTTTATGAACTATGTACCGCTCTTTAAAAATCGTTGTGTAGACTCGTTCTATGTCAGCTTAACACAAGTTAGATAGATCTAAGAGGGGGAACCTCATTTGATAACGTGCCTCAATAAGAACTGGCTGTATGCAAGACTATACAAAATTTTCTTAATTAGTCACTGATTGGAAGGGACCACCACATTGTGAGTGATGCCTTCCCAGGACTAGTGTTCCCGAATTCCATCAGAAAGGAAGCTGAGCAAACTATGCGGAGCTTCCAGTAACTGGCATTCCTACATGGTCTCTGCTTCAGCTTCTGCCTCCTGGCCCCTGTCAGGTTTTAGTGCCTATCTTGACTTCGTTTAGTGATGGAGTGTTATTTGGAATGTTAGCAAAACAATTTCTTTCCTCCCAAATTGCTTTGGTCATGTGTGTTTCATCATAGCAATAGAAACCCTAAGACAACAATCAAAACTTAAAAGGAAAATTACTTTTACCACTGAAAGTTCTTTTGTCATTTTTGGCCTCACCACCTGGGCCCAGGTAAGCAGGCATATGTTCTCTTGTACTGTAAATTAATTAGGCATTCCATAGTTTTACATGTTAAGCACAATTTTGTGATTGGCTCCATATTTCTTTGTATCTTTTATTGTTATTATTATTACTTATCTAACTCAATCTTATTTCATGGGTTAGTGATTCATTGTTTTTGTTACTAAACACTTTCCTATTACTCAAATTTTCTACAATATTTGTCATTCACACATTAATACATGGTGTGTTTTTAAGTATTAACCATTATTAATGAACTTCTTATGCTAATTTGTGTTAGTCACTGTGTGAATATATATTTAATTCTTTTGGTAGACATCTAAAACTCTGATATTAGAATACTTATGTTAAGTGCAATTTCATTTAACAAGACACTTCCAACATGTTTCACATGGCTTTAATCATCTTACTTTCTTTGTATCACAGGAGAGTTCCCTTTGTCCCTCGTCTTTGCCAATACTTGATGGTCTCAATGCTTTGGATTTTTACTATTGTGATAAATTTAGGATTTTGCATTTCTCTAAGAAATGATATATTAAACATCGTATTTCAAATACTTATTTGTCACTCATATATTTTGTTTTGTCAAGTATTTTTTCATTATTTTCTTACCCACTGGCTTTGTCTGTCTTCTAACTGTAACATTGTAAGAGGTTTGTGTAGCAATATAATGTAACATTGCATTTGATAGAGCTATGTGTTAAGCATTTTCTGCTGTCTAGTCTGCATAATCTGAAATAAATCATTCAGTAATAAAATTAAACATGTCATTCAAGTTTGACTTATCACTTTCTATGCTTTCATAATAAGTATAAAAAATTTCTTATTTCAAATTTGCATAGATTTTTAACAGCTTTATTTTTCTGAGATAGTATAGTCTTAGCTTACACATTTAGCTCAAGGTAATGTTTTTTTCTTTATTTAAATGTTCCTATGTGTGTGTGTGTTTCTGTGTTATCACATGCCATGTATGTATGGGTGCTTCACAGATCAGAAGAGGGCACTGGATCCCCTGGACTTCAACTTTTAGGAGGATTTGAGTTACCCAATGCTGGGAACTGAACTCAGGACCTCTGTAACAGTAATATGCTCCCTCCTCTTGTTTAAAAACCATAATAGAGCTTTGGGGAATGGGATAGTTGGGATAATGGAAGGATGGATATGGGAGCAGGGAAGTATATATCTTAATTAAGGGAGCCATTTTAGGGTTGGCAACAGCCTTGAGTCTAGAGGGGTTCCCAGGGGTCCAGAGAGATGTACCCAACTAGGTCCTTGGGCAGCTTAGGAGAGAGAGCCTGAAATGGCCCGATCCTATAGCCATACTAATATCTTGCATATCACCATAGAACCTTCATCTGGCGATGGATGGAAATAGAGACAGAGACCCACATTGGAGGAATGGACTGAGCTCCCAATGTCCAAATGAGGAACGGAAGGAGGGAGAACGTGAACAAGGAAGTCAAGACCACGAGGGGGGGCACCCACCCACTGAGATGGTGGGGCTGATCTATTGGGAGATCACCAAGGACAGCTGGACCGGGACTGAAAATGCATGGGATAAAACCGGACTCTCTGAATATGGCGGACAATGAGGGCTGCTGAGAAGCCAAGGACAATGGCACTGAGTTTTTACCCTACTGCATGCACTGGCTTTGTGGGAGCCTATTCGGTTTGGATGCTCACCTTCCTAGACCTGGAAGGAGGGGGGGGCTTGGACTCCACACAGGGTAGGGAACCCTGACTGCTCTTTGGACTGTAGAGGGAGGGGGAGGGGAGGGGGCATGGGGAGTGGTGAGAGGGAGAAGGAAATGGGAGGCAGGGAGGAGGAAGAAATTTTTAATAAAAAAATTAATAAAAAAATTAAAAAAACATAATAGATACTTATTGAGTACTTCCTATGTGCCCATTAATGCACTGGACACTAAAATCAACTTTAATATTTTGAGAGAGATGTTTGACTATTTTATTTTGATTAAAAATTTAATAGAAATAGATATTCTTAATACAAAGTGTTCTGATTATGGCTTACATTTCCACATCTCCTTCCAGATTCTCCCTACTTCTCTGACCCATCCAAATTCACATTCTTTTCTGCACCAGCCTGCCTCAGGACCTCCACCCGAACCTCTCAAGAAGCCACTAGGCAGCTTTGTAACGCCCTGGAGCCCCTCTCAAGTCTTGGACTAAGTAAAAATAAAGCCTTTTGAAGCAGAAAAAAAAAATTCACATTCTTTCTTTTTTTTTCAATTATTGTGGGTATAATCATGCATCTAAACAATAATAAAAATAAAAATAATAATAATAATGAGCTAAAAGTTAGATAAAATTAACAAACAAAACACAATAGGGCAAGGTGAATGGAAGAAAAAGTCCAAGAAACTCACACAGACAGAGAGACAGACACATTTGCACACACAGAAATCCCTTAACAGCAAAAAACTTGAGATAGTAGTAAAGGACCTGTAAGAAAGGAAAAAACTCTAACATAGTATTATGAGAAAAACAAACTCAGAAAATGTCACTGAATTCATTTTGTGTTGATCTTCTACTCCTGGGCATGTGGCCTGATCATAAGAGATGCTTACACTATCTTATTCTCATTGTTGTTTGCATTTTCCTAATGAATAAGGCTGTTGAACAATTCTTATGTTTATCTCAACCATTGGAAATTACTCTGTTGAGAATTCTTTGTTTAAATCTCTGATGTAGGGGGCTATGTTTTCATTTCCCGGCTGCCCAGACATGCAAAATTATCACACAGAAAGCATATTATTTAAATCGCTGCTTGACCAATCACTTAAGCATATTGCTAGCTAGATATTATGTCTAGAATTAACCAATTTTCAGTATTTTATATTTTATCACGAGGCTCGTGGCCTACTGGCAATGTTCCAGCTGGCTACTCACATCTTTCCCCTCAACATGTCATCTCTTGACTCTGCCTTCTTTCTTCCAGCATTCAGTTTATTTTCCCTGCCGAGTTCTGTTCTGCCCTGCTATAGGCCCAAAGCACTTCTTCCCTCTTACACTTTAGAATTATGTATGTGGACCATATAGACCTCTTTTTTTTTAAAAAAAAAAATACTTTTCTCTTTATTTTTTTGAGGCAGTCTCAGTGGGCACCCTTAGCTGAGCTGGAACTCATTAGGTAGACTGGATGGTCTTGAACTACTGAGGTCATCCTGGCTCTGCCTACCAAGTGCTAGAAGTAAAGGTGTGCACCATTATACCCAGCTCCTTTTCTATTCATGATATGGAGTAAACACTGGCTGTATATATTTATTTAAATTTTAAAAAGTTGTGCCTGTATTTTTGAAAGTTTTATTTTTGCCAAGGTTTGTATTTTATTTTCTTAAAATTTTGATTATCAAGAGATGATATGAGCCTGAAAATATCTTTGGGAGCTGGTAGGTATATAGTTGATTAAATAACATTTATTTAATGGATATAAAATTATTTAAACAATCTGTCCATTTGGATAGTTTTATCTTTTAACTTATTTGTGCCTTTTGTCAGTTAAATCTTGTCTTTTTCTATCTATTTGAGTTTCTTACGTTAAAAAGAAAGGGAAGATTATGGTTTAGCAGTATTATGTCAAGTTGAAAATGGGTGGGACTTATGAGAGCTATCTTGGTTGTCAAACTGACACACCTATAGAAAATGCCCCTATCACAATGACCTGTAGATTTGTCTGTGGGGCAGTTTCTCTATTACTAATTGATGTAGAGAGCCAGGTAACTGTTGATAGTAGCATCCCTAGGCAGGAGAGCTATATAAGAAAATTCCCAAACCCAAGATATGCAGCAAGCCAGGTAGAAAGTTTCTGTGTGGTTTCATCTCAGAGCCTTCAACTAAATTCTTGCCACCTTTTCACTTGACACTTAACAGTAACCTGTAAAATGAAATAAACCTTTACTGCCAAAGTGTGTTAGGGTCACTGGTTTATCATATTATTAAAATGTACTTATACATGCTTTTGACTCCTAATAAAAACAAATCACACTCATATTTTTCAGTTTCTTTGAACTTCATTCAGCATTCATCTTTCATTATATCTGTTATCTCTTCTGCTTGTGTCCTGTTACTTGTCTTTTTCTGAATCCAAAGTGTACCTTAAGGTGATCTGGTAGTTATAATTTACTTGTTTAGTGGATTAGTTAGTACTGACTTCAAGGTGGAAGACTTAGAGGGTGAACAACTGTGCCAAGCAGCCAGGAGAAGAGTGGTTCTGATAATTGAACATTTAGCATTAACAGAACTGTTTTATGTAAGTGCCCACCTCCATAGAGCCACTGCCACATGCATAATGGCTACAAATAATGTGAGTTGTAGCTATTGTAACTGAATACATAGTGTTATTTCATTTATTCTTTTCTTACATTTTAAATAAGAGTGTTCAAACATTTCTACTGTAGGATAATGCTTTTGTACAATGTAAAAAATTTGTCATTTATGTTGGTTTAGTGAAATCCTGATTGGACAGTAGCCAGGAAGGAGATATAGGTGAGCCAACCAGACTAAGAGAAGTCTGGAAAGAAGAAAGGCAGAAATGCAGTCACCAGCAAGGCACAGAGGAAATCAGATGAGAATGCCTCACTGATAAAAGATACCAAACCATGTGACTAAACATAGACATGAATTATGGGTTAATTTAAGTTTTAAAAGCTAATTAATAATAAAGCTGAGCTAAAAGACCAAATATTTTATAATTAATATAAGCCTCTGTTTGTTTCTTTGGAACTGAATGAATGCAGGACCAGGCAGGACAGAAACTTCAGCCTACAAATGACATCCAAATATTTGGCAAAAATTCTACATAAAGCCTAAGAAAGCTTTAAAATAATTCTAGACAGACAAGAACAGAGTTGAGTTCAGCTTCCTGCTAAACAAATTTTCTCCAGTATGCCCTGTTTGTTAGAGGCAAACAGTGGTATGGATCCTATAACAAAGGTTTCCTGACTCAGCTTTAACTGCAAAAACCTCCAGAATCTTTTAAGAGGCCCTGTCACCAAACACTTAAATGGCGTTTATGAGCAGCCAGAGGCATAATTTTTGGTGATGGCAGGGACCTTTAAACTCCATAGAATTATGGTAGTAATCATGTCTCCTGCCAATACCTCTGCCATGAAGTGAGTCTCTCAGAAAGTTAAGAAATGGGGTTGAACCAACTACTGAAACTGCAACTTTAATTCTAGCCATGATGCTTAGCAGATTTAAGACTCATGAGCTCAGAAAAAAATAGAGATATACAGTAAAGACGGATTCAGATGGAAAACAAAACAAAGCAGAAAACACCACTAAATGGTATGTTGTGTGGTTGAAAATATATGTAGGCTTGGGACAGAAAAGAAAAAGGATAGAGTGAAATGTCCAACGTGAGTGAGAAGAAGACACAAGACACAAACAAACCCACTTAGAAGTTTATTAGAGAAAGAAGGTGCTCTCAGGCCTGATGAAACAGTGTATAGGAGAAAAAGAGAGAGCAAAGATGGGGCGTCTAGCTTTGAAAGGCTGCCTAGCACATGCACACAGGGGAAAGATGTGACTATATCAGACGCTGACTGGAGACCCATGCCTTGCAAATGAGCACAGAGGGTTTGTGTGATTGCATCAGATGCTGATGATGCAGATAGAGGGTGACCCACACATGTGCACAAGGGCTTTTAGTTGAGTCACATGTAGGGGTGACCATGCATGTGCACATGTGGGTCAAGCAGGCCCTTTGTTCCCAAGGGTCTGCCAACATGTGCCTGCCTTTAGGACCCAGAAGTGCAGCCTTATGGTTGGCTGAATAATTACATTCCACCCTTTTATTTATTATAAAAATTTGGGGGGTTTCAGAATCTTAATGTGTGCGAATGGGGCGCCGTAAGGTCTCTCATGACTGCTTCACGCTGACTTTGTGGGAATCAAGTAGTTGGGATGTTTGACCACATCCTGGCATGGCTGATTATGGTTGTATTTTCTGGGCTCTGAGGAACTGGCAGCTTGGACCTTGCAAGATGTTGGAAAGAAAAAAAATATGTTTTGGAGGAAAAAAATTAGACCTTAGTGATTAATAGAGGAGAGCCCCAAGATGGAAGATAGAGGGTGAGGGGGTTTGGGGGTTCCCCATACCAGGAGTGGCAAGAAAAGAACTAAATGATACTTATTCCAGGAGAGTCTGATCCATTTATGTAGGTCAAATTGGCTCTCTGGAGCTTATAAAAATGTTTGAGAAGAAATAAAATTTAGACATATTAACTGTTTATAATTATAACAATAGAATGGAAAATGGTGGGGGGGAAGAAGGAAGAAATTATTGAAAAGGATAATTATTAGACTCTTTAATGTTTTACCTGAAGGAAATTTTTACATCATGGCATTACCTCAAAATCCAGGAGACACTGCTGCAGTCAGTGGTAAACCTGTTATGTTACAGTTTGTTTTGTGAATGTTTTGGAGTTTGGGGCTATAAATTTATTATTGTTTTTTATCACCTGGACTTTTGACAGTCCTTGTACCTCCGGCTCTATGTTTAATGATGGTTTCTGTAATAACAGCTGAGTGGTTAATTGGAAATTTAAGCATGACATTGGAGGTATATGGAGAAGTTGCGTATAGGAAAAACAGGAAGAGGGAGAGTATACTGGCACAAGAGAGTTGAATAAGGATGAGACTTTTATTTTTTTGGTACTGGAGAAAGAGTAGCTGATCTTGGTGTCCTCTGGAACTTAGTGAGTATCTTGAGCTGGAAGAGTAAAAGGTTTGAGATGCAACAGGTTAATTGAATGAGGAAGTCCCTCGAACTTGGCAGCTGTGAGAGTTACAAGTATCACTCTAAGGGGACCTTGTCATTTATGGGAAATTGGTGAGGGACATTGGTCTGGGGAAAAATAACACCTGATCCACTATTTTAATTGGTGGTGGGCATGAATTAGCACATGGTTGAGGTAATGAGTGGTCAGTGAAATCGCATAATAGGGAGCATAGTGAGATAACAGAGGAGTAAGCGGGGGATCAGGAAGGGGAGAGGCCAGGGGTTAAATCTGGCCACCCATACATGAGTTCAAAGGGCAAAATGAAAAGGGGGTTTTGGGGGAGATCCCTAAGTCTAAGGAGGGCCAGAGGCAAAAGTTTTACTCAGTCAAGGTGAAGTTCCTGTGACATTTTAACAAGAACATTTTTTAAAGAACAGTTAGTTTGTTCTACTTTCCCTGAAGACTGAGGGTTGTAAGGGATATGAAAATGCCAAGGGATGTTAAGAGCCTTACACAAGTTTTGGGAAATCTGGGAAGTACACACAGGGTCATTATCTGACTGAAGAGAGGTGAGGATTCCAAACCAGGGGATGATTTCTCAGAGAAGAACATCAGAAGCTGTCTGTGTCCTCTTATTTGTGGTGGGAAATGCTTTAATCCACCCAGACATTGTATCCACCAAGACCAGGAGATATTTAACTCTTCTGAACATTGCATATGCGTAAAATCCAGCTGCCAGTCACTTCCTGGAAGGGAGCCCCTGGCCTGGTGTGTGGGAAAATGAAAGCTATGGTATTTGGTCTTGTGATCTGACTTTTGACAAATTTGACAAGAGGCAGTGATAGCTTTTAGGAACTTTATGTCCGCAGGAGTGGGTTGGAGCTGAGCTTTAACAAAATGAAACAGAGCTTTGGCTATTAGGATGAAAGAGCTGATGCAGGTAGGACAGAATTTTCTGGGTGTCATTGGGTGTCTGTGAGAGTGTGGACTTTTCTGTATGAACCCCCTGAGGTAAATGAGGTAGGTTTGGGCTTTGGAATGCTGCTGTTTTAGCTGCATGGTCAGCCAGATTATTTCCCTTGGAAATAATGCAACGGTCGGTCTAATGAGACCAACAGTGAATAATTCCTATAGCTTCGGGGAGATAGGTCCATAATGTAACCTGAGTTAGTTATGGATCCTCCTTTCATTGTAAGAAGCCCACACTCCTTCCAGATTTCCATGTAGGACAGGAGGATATGAAAGGCATATTTGGAGTCTATGTAAACATTTAAAGATTGTCCCTTTGCTAACTGGGAGGCACAGGTAAGAGCTATCAACTCAGCCTGTTGGTTAGTGGTATGGACAGGGAGTGCCCGTGCCTCCACTATCTCAGTATATGATACTATGGCATAGCCTGCTCTGTGAGTCCCATCACATAAAAATGTGCTGCCATCTGTGTACCAGGTATAAGTAGCCTGGGACAGTTTGCCCTCCTGTATATGTGAGGGGTGGGGCAGTTGATCCTCTAAGATCTCTATGCAGGAGTGAGATGGGGAATCATTAACATTAGGTTGAGGTAGAAGATTTGAGATATTAAAGGGTGGGCAGCATTGGAAAGTGAGTGTGGCATCTTCTACTAGTGCCACCTGGAGGGAAAGAACTCGGGAAAAGGGTAAGGTTTGTAAGCCTTTGTAAGTTAAGAGGTGGCACAGATTATGGTGGGAGAAGACAGTGGTGGGTAACCCAAAGCTTACTTTTTTGACTCATGAATAAGAAACTCAGCAGCCACTAAAGCACATATGCAGGGTGCCCAGCCTTGAGTGGTGAGTACCATCTTCTTTGCCAGGTATGCTACAGGTGCAAAAAAAGGTCCCAGCTGATGTCCTAGGACCCCAAGGGCATATCCCTCCTTCTCTGCTACGTAAAGAGAAAGGGGGCAAGTTAAATCTGGAAGATGAAGAGCTGGGGCCTGGATCAGTGCTTGCTGGAGTCTCTGGAAGGGTTTATTAACAGGATGGAGAAGGGGCTCATGCAGAGAGCCGATAGCTGCCACATATAAGGGGTGGGTGAAGAGAGAAAAAGAAGGGATCCAAGAATGCAGGAAGCCAGCTACTCCTAGAAACGATAAAAACCTCTTCTTTGGTGGAAGCAACTGCAAGAGACTGAACTAGATTTTTTCTGTCTAGAGTAATAGCCTTTAGAGTTGGAGTTATAGTTAGTCCCAAATAAATGACCTGAGGGGTAGATAGTTGGGCCTTAGAAGGTGAGACTCTATAGCCCCTTTTGGACAAGAAATTTTAAAGACCAGAGGTATCAGTTTTGCTGATCTCCAATGATGGGCTGCAAAGGAAAATGTCATTTACATACTGTATGAGCTTATATTTAGGGAAAGACAGTGAGAGCAGGCCAGAAGCTAAAGCCTGGCCAAACAGGTGTGGGCTGGCCCTGAATCCGTGGGGAAGGACAGTTCTGGTGAGCTGTGTGGAGAAGTGAGTGTCAGGATCAGTCCAGGTGAAGGCAAAGATGTTTTGAGATGGAGGGCTGAAAGGAATAGAGAAAAGGGCATCCTTGAGGTCTAGAACTGAGAAATGGGAGGTTCCTGGAGGGATATTGGATAGAAGGGTGAGATGATTAGGGACTACTTGGGGGAGAGGGACCACTGCAGAGTTAATGAGCTGGAGGCCTTGAACTAGATGGTAGGTTCCATTAGATTTTTTTTAACAGCAAGTATAGGGGTGTTAAAAGGAGAAGAAGTGGGGTGAAGTAGCTTTTTCCTTAAAAGGTCAGAAATAATAGGATTAAGTCCCTTAAGGCTCTGGAGAGAGAGGAGGTACTGAGCTTGGGTAATGTACTTAGCAGGGTCCTCTAATTGGATAACAATGGGGGAATGGTGTTTAGCAACAGAGGGGTTTTGGGTGTCCCAGACTTGGGGGTCTACCTGGGAGACTGGTAGAAGAAAAGACACATTAGGGTTGGAAGGTTGGGAGAATAGGAGAAGGAGGAGTGGAGCTACTGGTGAGTCTGGGGTAAGGTAAATAGGAGGAGCAAAAGAAATTAAGGCTCCTATCTTTGTTAAAAAATTCCCTTCTCATGAGAGGTACTGGGTAGGTTGGCATAACTAAAAATGAATGAGTGGGATAAATGCCCCTAAACACACAGTTAAGAGGTGGGATCTGCTGAGGTAGATAAGACTGTTCCCCTACCCTGACAATAGGGAAACTAGAAGGAGAAGTAGGCCCCCAGAATTCCCTCAGTACTGAGTATGTAACTCCAGTGTCCAAGAGAAAGGAGATGGGCCGTCCTGATACCATGATGATTACCTGTAGCTCCTCATTACAGATGACAGTTATGGTCGGGTCAAAGGAGCCCAGGAAGCCTCACTCATCTATGGCAAGACCTAGAAGGTCAACTTGGGAATTTTCTGGGTCCAATATCTCCATGCCACTATGTGCATGAGGACAATCTACTACCCAATGACCTTCCCTATGACACCTGGGACAAGGTCTCCTAGGACTAAGATGAGGATTAGGGCATGCTGGGGCCCAGTGACCAGTTTTATCACATTTGAAACACAGACCTGGCAGTTCTAGAGCCCCGGGGGGCAGGGGAGCAGCATGAACAGCACAGATTAGTGATGTGTCACCTCGGCTGGTCTGGAGGCCTTGGTTAACATATGACCGTGATTGTGAGCTTTGTCATTTCTCACATGGTACACCTTAAAAGCCAACTCTAGGACTTCTGCCTGCTGGGTCAAGCTCCAAATGTCTAAGCTTAGCCCTAATGTCAGAGTAGCACTGATTAAAAAAAAA
Organism: Microtus agrestis; assembly: GCA_902806775.1. Taxonomy (NCBI): domain Eukaryota; kingdom Metazoa; phylum Chordata; class Mammalia; order Rodentia; family Cricetidae; genus Microtus; species Microtus agrestis. The sequence continues at coordinate 823,342 of CADCXT010002527.1, read as the reverse complement.
ATGGGTCATGAGTAACTGTCTGCCTTCCATAGTTTACTGGCTTGAGGGCAGCCTTACAGAGACCTGCCAGGAGACAAGTCAAAAACCGGTCCCTAGCTAAAATCTCACCCAGAGTATTATAATCCCAGTGTGGTTCTTGCTCTGGTACCGCCTCCGCTCCAGGAGGGTGAGAGGCAAGAGTTTGGTGGTTGAGAGGCAAGAGTTTGGTGAATGTAGTCTGCATGTTGCCTGGCCTGCTCCCAAACTCGCCTGCGCTCTTCAGGAAGTAGGTTATTAGATAGGATCATATAGATTCCATGAAAGGTGAGATTATAAGATTGGGTAAGATATTGGAATTGTTTTATGAGAGTGGTAGAATTTGATGTATAGGAATCCAGTAATTTTTCTATATGGGAAAGTTCCGATAGTGAAAAAAAAAAAAAACATGTACCCTAATCAATCCATCTATGCTGGCCACCTCTCGCAGCAGAACTGTAGTGGGCTTGGCTTGGTTAGATTTAGGTTCCATGGCAGCATGCGAATGTGTGAGAGGAAGGGGTAAAGATGAGTGCCAGAGCAGGGCGGCTGCTGTGGCCAGGCACCTAAGAAGAATGATTTAGCAAGGCGTTTTTGACAGAGCAGGTGGGGAGGGGAGAAAGAAGTTGCAGAGCAAGCAATGGAATGTGGTGAGGCAGCTGCAGGAGCTAAAGAGGTGGGGGTAGGAGCTGGAGCCAAAGGAGCAGAAGCAGAAACTGAGGGAAAGGGGGTAGCTTTCCGCTGAGGTAAAAAAGGTGGTTTGTTAGCTGGGTACAGAGCAGAAGTGTGCGTGTGTGTTGGGAAGGGGGGGGTTCTTCAGGAGCAGATGGCATAGCCAGAACCATTTGAGCAGGTAAACAGTTTGCAAGGACAAAGAGTTTAGACTTAGAGCTTAAATAGAAAAAGGCTTAGATGTTGGGAAGCTCCTTCCATTTTCCTCTACACTGACAATAGTTAGAAAGTTCCCGTAAGATGTCGGAATTAAAGGTGCCCTTAGGAAGCCACTTTAGATTGCCCTCTAAATTGTAATGAGGCCATTTTTTTTAAACAAAGGTGGATAAGTGTGGGACTCTGTAGTCATTAAGGCCTGATGTTTTAGGGCCTCTAAAAGGCACTCTAGGGGGGAGGCTGGATTGGTAGGATTGGAAGGTTTGCTTCCCATGGTTAAAGACATGTAAATCCGCAAAAACAGCAACACCGCAAGGCTCCTACAGATGTCTCTTGACTGTGGGGTGGGGTGTGAATCAGCACAACGTTCGCAAGTATCATATGGGTGTCCCCGTGGGAAGGTAAGGCCTGGCTGGATCCAGTCAATGACCCGTACCAAGATAGGCCAGAAGCTGCTCCAAGCAGCTTCAGAAAAAAAAGAAAAAGGAAAGAAAAAGAAATGAAAAAAAAAAAAAAAGAGAAAGAAAGACCTGAGGGACCCTGGGCCCTCAGTTGTGGGTGGGTTTGCCCTGGGCCGTTCCAAACACAAGCTTAACTAAGCGAAGCAAACCACAGGTAAATGCCAGTGAAGGGAACAACCACTGCCTTGAAGACCATGGTTGGGGGCAGTACCCCCACATCTAGGAATTCCAGAGGGTTGCCAGAAGCTCAACTGGTCAATTCCTCTGGTTCAAAGTAATGGATAATCTGACCAGATTGGACCACTCACCATTGGAAGCCAGTGTTGTTCGGAGAAGTCACACTCAGGCATATGGAACACATGGGTTGTTTTCGAAAAAATTCCTGGTTGTGATTCTGGTTCCAGGAGCCCGGGGCAGATCCCAGCCCCAGGATAGGGGACTGGAGTAGGGAAATCTTGGCACCAAATGGAGTGTCCCACATGAGTGAGAAGACATGACACAAACAAACCCACTTAGAAGTTTATTAGAAAAAGAAGGTGCTCGCAGGCCTGATGAAACAGTGTACAGGGGGAGAGAGAGAGCAAAGATGGTACATATAGATTTTAAAGGTCACTTAGCACATGTGTGTGTGGGGGGAAGATGTGATTACGTCAAACGCTGATGACAGGCGACCCACACTTTGCACATGCACACAGGGGGTTTGTGTGAGTGCATCAGACAGTGATGATGTGGATGGTGGTCAACCCATGCATGCACACAAGGGCAATTGAGTTGCATGTGGGGGTAACAATGCATGCGTGCATGTAAGTCATGTGGGCCCTTTTTTCCCAAGAGTCCGCCCACACGTGCCTGCCTTTAGGACCCAGAAGTGCAACCTTATGGGTAGCTGAATAATTACATAGAGAAATCCTTTAAAAAAGAAATAGGGTAACTGGGCAAGGTAGTGCATGCGTTTAATCCCAGCACTTAGGAGGCAGAGGCAGGTGGGTCTCTGTGATTTTAAGGCCATCCTGGTCTACAGAGTTGATGTGGGAGTGTCATATCAATCTGTTGCTTTCATTGGTTAATTAATAAAGAAACTGCTTGGCCTGATAGGTTAGAACATAGATGGGTGGAGTAAACAGAAAAGAATGCTGGGAGGAAGAGGAAGTGAGCTCAGACGCTATAGTTCTCCTCTCTGAGACAGATGCGATGAAGCTCCGACCCAATATGGGCTTGACTCTCCCTGGTAAGTCACCACCTCGTGGTGCTACACACATTAATAGAAATGGGCCAAGCAGTGTTTATATGAATACAGTTTGTGTGTTGTTATTTTGGGGCATAAGCTAGCCAGGCGGCCAGGAGCTGGGTGGCAGGAAAGCAGCCCGCAGCTCCTTCAACACAGAGTAAGTTACAGGACAGCCAAAGATAAACAAAGAATTCTTTCTCAACAAAACAAAGATTAAAACATAAAAATAAAAGCAATAGAGTAAGAAAAAAGCCACATGAAGATGGAAAATACACAGAGAATCTGAGTAATGTATGTTATTGCATTATCTTTAAGTTATTTGATTGCTGAGGAAGAAGCAATAGCTGCTAAAAGGCATTTGATTATAAATGCTGCTGGGTTAATCCAACATATATATATTTTGAAAATGTCTTGAAAACAAAATTTAAGTTAAAAATATGTTACTTTGAAGAAGAGGCTTTGCTTTTGTTTCCACATGAAATGAGAGGCTGTGGATTTATTCTGGGGTAAGCAAAATAAGGTTTAATTAATGAAAACCTTCTGAAAGATCTCCAATTCCAATGAATGGCCCCATTGATCCAACATTTCAGAGTACTTCTGTTGTAGTTTCTTCTGAGTTCTGTATTCAAAACAGCTTCAAAGCTGCTAAGATGATCCAGGCTCACAGAAGACTCCAGTCAGGACTTGACCATAATTACGAATTTTCTTGAGTCCTTGTAAGATTGCCAGCATCTGTAATCAGCAGAAAGTAGCTAAGAAAACTATGCCCACATTCCCCAAAATGGATTATGAATGTTTGCCTTTGTTTAGAATGTCGGATACAAATTGTTATAGATAGCGATCAGGTAAAAAGCTAAACAAAGGATATTAGATTCAGAGTTTTGTTTTGAAAAGAATAAAGGTAACTGCTGTGAGATAAGGCTTTTGTATACTGTAAAGATTTGACACTTGTATTGGTTTAATAGAACTCTGACCAGTAGCCAAGCAAATTATAGGTGGATCAACCAGACTAAGAGAATTCTTGGAAGAGGAAAGGCAGAGACACATTCACCAGCCAGATACAGAGGAAGCAAGATGAGAATGCCTTACTGATAAAAGGTGGCAAGCCACATGGCTAAATATTGACAAAAGTTATGGGTTAATGAAGAAAGACACTTAAAAGAAATCCCACAGTAGCTCAGAATTAAAAAATAGACAGTTACTTATTTAGGGGTAGACTCATATATCAGAATCCTCTGCTTGAATGTAAATCACAAAATGAACCCCTTAACCAGAAAAAAAGGTCAGATGCATGCTCTAAATCAGCATAAATAGTATAAGAGGTTACATCTCAGTGGGTAGGTAACTAATGGCTGTAGGACTTCCTACAGCACCTCTCCCTTTTGTTTAAAAAAGAGAGTTCTAAGCCTAATACAACATTGTATACAATAAGAACAAAGATATTCAATAATTATCCTATTCAAACTAGTTTAAGTCTTGTATCATAAATAACTTGCCAAATCATGAAAGAAAAGTAACTGCAACCATCTAGTCTTCAACCCCATTGGTGATCTGAGAAGGGAAATAATATTATTTGAGTAAGCAGGAAGTGCAATCTAGCAACTTCCAAAATGTGCAACAAATGACAGAGATAACTGGCTACCTGGGCAATAACCCAAAGTCTCATTTGCAACGTTGAGGCAACCAAATTTGGCCAAGGTCTAACTGACTGACCATTTTCAGATGGCAAGAAATTTTTTAAAACTGTCTTACCCTGTCTTGGTAAGATCTGACAGTCCTGCTTATCCATATCTGGATACCATGTACCTTGTAAGTAGTTGAGGAATGGGCAGTACTTTGCCCAAAGAAGAGTTTTTCCAAGAAGAAAGCAAGTTTAAATGTATGTTTTTTTCAATTACCTGATGTCAAAAATAGTGATCCATTTCTCTATGATTCTTAGTGGATAGTTATTTTTCCATCTGTCAGCATTCAAACATCCAGGGTCTCCTGACTTAATGAAGATAAGTATTTTCTTGGAAAGACAAGAATAGAACCCTGCCCCAACCCTTATGAGGTTTACTTATACTATCTGTATGGTTATCACCATTGTTGAAGAGTTGTCATTTCTCTTTTTCAAGAATTTTTTTTCTTTTCAAACCAAATATTTATTAATTTTGATGGCATCCATAGTTTTTCTTTGCCCTTGGAAACAAGAGCAAAATACCTTCCCCAATGTAGCACATCTCCTGGCTTTCATTGTGAGGTCAACACATGCTTAAAATTTGTTGATTTAATTCAGAAGACTTTTCTATTATCTAATATCTCTCTGCTGCTGTTGTCCCTTTCTCATTAGCATTAAGAAATTAAAGGTTAATAAAGCATTATGTAATCTATTTCTGGGGGCATTTTCCACCCCCCTCTGTTTGTTTAACATAATCTGCATAGTTCAATTTGATCCTTTTTTTTAACTGCTTGACCTGTAAGATTATGTAATATGCTTAATATGATAATAAGCAAAAAACTGTTTCATTTTCTTAGAGACATATGCTGGACCATTATCTGTTTTTATTTGTGCAGGAATACCCATGATGACCATGACTTCTAATAAATGTGTGATTACTGAATCAGCCTTTTCTGAGCTTAAAGCAATTGCCCACTGAAAAACTGAATAAGTGTCAATGGTATGGAGTACATACTTTATTTTTCCAAATTCTGCAAAGTGGAACACTTCTATCTGACAGATTTCATTCCTTTTGTACCCTTTGAGTTAGTCCCTGCAGGTAGCAGGGTTTGATTATAGAAAGAACAAGTAGGGCATCTCTTTATAATCTTTATAATCTCCTTTGTTGCCATGTAATAGAAAACTTTTTCTTTAAACCTTTGCTATTGACATAATGTTTTTTATGAAATTCTGAGGCCTGCAACACACTTCCAATCAATAATTGATCAATTTCTGAATTACCATGTGCTAGAGGATCTGTCAGACCCGTATGGGATTGGATGTGAATTATGTATATAGGACAAAGCCTATTCCTGATTATGTCTTTCACCTGGATAAATAATAAAGTCAATTGTGTATCATCTGGTATAAATTCAGCAGGTTTAATATGTAAGACAACTCTTCCTGCACATTATGAATAAGTAACTATATTAAGAGGTTTTTAAAAATCTCTTAGTACCATGAGACTAACAAATTAGTCTGCCTTTTGGACAGAATTATATGGAATATTTTCTGCCTTACTTAAAACTTCTGATTTGTAACCTGCTTTTCCTGATTTATTTGCATGAGTGTAGAATGTATGGGCTTCAATTATTGATGTGTCTTGCACAATGTGGGAAAGGTTCCAAGCAATGCTCTTTAAAAGGTTAATTCTATCACTTTTGGGATGATTGCTTTTAATCTCTCCCCCCAAAAAAGTTACCAAAAGCTCTTTGCCAAGGTTCATTTCTTCCCATAAATTTTTAATTTCATCAGTAGTAAAAGGCACTATAATCTCTGCTAGGTCTATAACTGCTAGTTGACAAAGTCTCAGTTTTCCTTTTATAGTTAATTCAGAGACTTTTTTCACATAAGTTTTTAATTTTTTACTTTGTTTATGTGGTAAAAAAGATCCATTCTTAGATAATATCATTTCTCTGCATTAAAATTTTTTGTAGGAGAAAGTCTGAAAAGCAATATGACTAGAATACAGTTGTCAATTTTTTCTGTTTCAATTGTTAATTCTCTGGGACTATTTAAGTTTTTATCACCATCTAAGGTTTTGTTTAAATGAATTATTAGTTCATGTGTTATCCCAAGAGCTAGTCATAGACAGGAAATGTCTCCTAATAATCTTTAATGTCATTAAGAGTTCACATCCAGTCTCTCCTAATATGTGCTTTTTGTGTTCTAATTTTCTGCAAATCTATTTTATAACCTAGGTAATTGACAGAATCTCCTCTATATATTTTTTCAGGAGCAATTTGTAATCCCCATTTTGGCAAAACTTTCTTTACTTCTTCAAACATTCTTTTTAAAGTATCTATTTTTGAATCAGATAGCAAAAAGTCATCCACGTAATGATAAATTGTAGACTTAGGAAACTGCTTATGTATTATTTCCAATGGTGGTCTTACAAGGAGCAGTCCTTGTGAGAGGACAGTCCATTGATATCTCCTAGTAAGCTGAGAATTATTATAAGTAGGCACTGTGAAGGCAAATTTTTCTCTATCCTTTTCTTATAAAGGTATGGTGAATAAACAATCTTTCAAATCAATATTCATAAGAGGCCATCCTTTTGGTAATGGAGAAGGCAGAGTGATTCCATATTGTGGAGTTCCCATAGGTTGAATTATCATATTGACAGCTGTTAGATCTGTCACTATTCTCTATTTACCAGATTTCTTTTTTATAAGAACTACAGGAGAATACCAAGGGCTGGTTGATTCATCAATATGGTGAGCATCTAGTTGCTCTTTGTAACAGCTGTTCTAAAGCCTTTAATTTATCTTCAGCTAAAGGCTACTGCTTATCCCATATTGTTTCTCAGTTAACCATTTTAAAGGTAGGGCTGTTGGTACTTTAAAGGTTTGCTAGTTGCTTAATGTCCTTATACAGCCAGAATGGCTGGTGACCTTTGTGTAAGTACCTCATAATATCCTTTCCAGAATTATGAGTTTCTGGGAATGCAGGAATGTTAATCTGGGTATTCCATTGCTGCAGAAAGTCACAACCCCATAAATTACTGCAATATTAGCCACATGTGGCCTCAGCTTCCCTCTTTTACCTTCTAGCCCTATGCAGTCCACTCACCTTGTGCTTTGTTTAACTGGAAATATAGTTCCAATTCCCAGAAATTGAACATCTGCCTCTTGAAGAGGCAAATTTGGAAGCTAAGATTCTGGAGTAATGATACTCACATCCACACCTGTGTCTATCAAATCAACAATTACAATGTCATGCATACATACTCTTAACTTTGAGCTTTGATCATTTATAGAAGTCTGCCAGAATATACATTTTCTATTTCCTATTGGAACTTTTGACTTACCCTCTATGTTTACGTCATTATCTAGAACATTATGGTCTTTTACAGAAAGCTTTGGAATTTTTAATTTTCCTGGTGAGATGTCCTCCATAGTTACTGGGAATGATTGGGCCACTTTTGGCTTTGGTGCCTGGGAGAGGCCCCTCAAGGAGTCTCCAAATGGTATCAGGTTGTCTTGTCTGTCTTTTGTTGATCTACATTCATTGGTTTAATGTCAGCCTTTGCCATACCTTCTACATATACCTGAAGACTGAGTCCTCCTATTTTTGCCATTCTTAGAGGAGATATTATTCCTAGAAAGTCCTTGCCTACTATCCCTTTTCATATGTCCTGTTCTACCGCAATTAAAACATTTGGCATTTTGATGTATTCTCATTCCTTTAGAAATTACTTCTCCTACCCAAGATTCAGTATTATAGTCAAATGTCTCAATGTTCATTGTATGGAGAATTCATTCATCCATAGGTGCTGATCTAACCTTTTAAGTCCCAAGTATCTAAGTTGTATTCTAAGTTGGCATTTTCAAAAGCCAGAGATTCAAGAAGTACTCGTCTAGCACCTGGGTCTGTTACTCCTATGTGCAGAGCCTTAATTAATTTTTGCAAAAAGTCAGTATAGGGATCTCTGTCCCTGCCTAACCCTGTTATATGACTCAACTCTTTTCCCTTGTTCTTGTATCCTATCCCAAGCATTCTAATGATATGGATTCAATTTTGTCTGTCAAATTAATGTTAGCCTTTTTAAATAGTATTAATGTTTTTTTTTGATTTTTTAGAGCTTTTAATAGTCAACCACAGTGGTCTGCTTCATTTCAGCTCCTTGACTGCCAAGCCAGGGGACAGGGACTGTTTCAGCTTCTCGGCTTCCTCCTTGTCTGTGATGACCAGGGTGTAAAGGTACCTGCTGCAGCGAACGTTGAACTTCACATTATCCTTGTTCTTCTTTTTTTATTTATTTATTTTATTTTTCTCCATTAGCAGCTTCAACTGGGTGTGGGGCAACAGAACCAACCATAGTCTCCCCAGGGCGATGGTTCCTGCAATGATCTCTAGGGGGAAACAGCTCCCAACAGATCCCCTCCCCCCCTCCCATACAAAGGCAGGCAGCTATCAAGTGGAGAGCACCAGTCAGAGTCAACCATGGTGTCAGAGCAAAGGAGAAGGGACTGAGACAAGGAGAGACCCCCTTGTTCTTCTTGATCTTGACAGATTTGGTATCCTTTCGCTGGGGATGTGAGCAGGAATTCCTTGATTTCCTCAATTTTCCGAGGCATGGTTATGGGCCCTTGGCGCTGGAGACAGTACATCAGATTTAACCCTCTTCCCCGACTACCCCAAAGACTCACCTAGTATTAATGTTTTCAAGTAACTTTTGATTTTCTATGGTATTAATCCTGTCAACTAGTTGATCATTATTAATCTGTAATGACTGTATAATTCCTAAAAGTGCCATGTTCTCTTCATTAATGATAGAATTTGAAGGAAAAAAAAACTGAGTCCCAATACCCAATAAATTGAAGTATCACCATAATCATATAAGCCTCACATAATACAATCCATAGTATTAACAAAATAGTTACTATAAGTTTCAATATTAATGTAGTCTGACATTCTGATTTATTAATTACCTGTTATGTGATCCATTGAACTGTAATCTTTATTGTCTAGCAGATGTTGTGGTTGCAGAGTCATGGTGGTGAATGATCCTGAGCCACTTTAGTTTCTGAGCCACTTTAGTTTCCTGCCAAGGTACTCATTAAATACTGAGAAATATGCTTTTCTCAACAAATTAAAAACAATTAAATCAATTCCATACACGGAACAGGAAACCTAGATCTCATGGGTAGGGAGCAGAAACCAGAAGTTGCACAAGTCACCACAAGGCAAGGAACCATGCCAGAAAACCATGCCAGGGAATATGACAGTCATGCATGCGATGGGAAATTTCCACGTTGCCACACACAGTAAACTCCACTATGGTGGGGGGTTCTACAAAAAGCTGCTTAGGTAAAAGCAAGACAAGTGGGCAGGGTTGAGAGACTGCTTGGGCCATGGACTGGCTAGGCCTGTAGGTCATCTTCCCAGTAGGTGTGGATTCCAAATACACGTGGGTGCCAGATGAAGAAGGAAGCTTAGAAGAAATCCAACACTAGCTCAGAATTGAGAACTAGATGGTTATTTATTTAGGGATAGACACACAAATCAGAATCCTCTGCTGGAACAGAGATCAGAATCGGTATTCTGCAGCTGGAAAAGAGGCCGGATGCAAGCTCTACATTGAAATTAATATTATAAGAAGCCACACCACAGTGTGGTCAGGTAACTACTGGCTGTAGGACTTCCTACAGCAGGTTAATTTAAGCTATAAGAGCTAGTTAATAATAAGACCAAATAGTTTATAATTAATATAAGCCTCCGTGTGTTTCCTTGAGACTGAATGGCTGTGGGACCAGGAGGCACAGAAACTTCTGTTTACACATTATAATCTTGTAACAATTGTGAACAGTGCCATCCTATCTACCTAATAGCTATTTGCAGATGGTTTTTTTTCCCTTAAGTGGTACCACTAGAGTTTATATTGTTTATTTATTTACTGTGTAGTGCTGATTTAGTTAGGTATTCAGACAGCTGGTGGCTTTGTTCATTGCAGGTCCTGGCTTAGTACCCTTTTTGCCATGAACTGTGTTGGTGTTGCACTCAGTGGCTCACCTTGTAATCACAGAACTCACAGTTTGGAGGGAGGAGAATCAAGGGTCCAGGCCAGTCTCAGCTACATAGTCAGTTCTGGGTCATCCTGAACTAAATCAGCCTACTCACCACAAACAATCAGAAACAATTAAACTTAAAAAGAAGAGTGCTTTGAGGAGGATAAACTGAGTCTTCTGATAATGTGGGATTCCCCTCTGCATGCTATGAATACCACTGATTAATGAAGAAGTGTATTTGAGGCTGTGATAGGGTAGAGCAGAGCTAGGCAGGGAAAACTAAAACTAAACTACAGTGGAGTCAAGAGAAGCCATGTAACCCCACCAGAGACAGATGCTAGATCTTCACTTGGTAAGGAACAGCATCATGGCACATAGATTAATGGAGATGTGTTAAAGATATGAGTTAGCCAGAAATATGCTTAATCTATTGGCCAAAGAGTATTGCAAATATTATGGTTTCTGTCTGATTATTTCAGGGCTGAACAGCCAAGTACAAATAAGTGGCCTCTTTACAACACAAGAGTGGAGTTGGAGAGCTACTGATAGTCTCTCTTCTGAACTATGATATAGTGAGAAGATAGGGAAAAAAGAGCAAAATCCTTATGGATTGGTGTTTAACTGTGTTTTCCATAAGTAAATTTTATTCATGAGTTTTGAAAGGCCAGATATCTGTCTGAATTCTCCAACTCATTCTGAGTTCCTGAAGCACCTTTCTCATCTCCCTACTCTCAATGCTTGTGGCCCACCAAGGACTATGTGAGTAGGCATGATAATGCAAAATTATTACTTCTATAATTATAGATACTATGACACATGGGGTGGTTACTGACACAGGAAATCTCAAAATAGTGCTCTTTATGTTTTCTTATAGGCTGTGAAGTTTACCATATTTCAGTATTATGAAAGGGCTACCTTAAGACAAATACTAAGAGGTGTGAAGCTGATCAGGACCATGCAGTCTTCCTGGTGAAGATGGTGATTCAGCTCATCCTTCCTGTGGGAATGTGGCTACTGAAGGTGTCCTTCACCTCAGCCTAGTACAGGACGAACAGCTTGTAGCTGTAAAATGATGATGACACTGAGGTCTGAAGGTCCCACTAGAAGGTTTGAATGTCTAACTAGGATTGAATCTGTCTCAATATAAAGGAACAAGCAGTTGTGTTTTCTCAAATAAAGAAATTTACATCAAACAAACCAGGAAGATGAATATATATTTGAGTGTGTATGTGTGGGGCTTTTAGGCACAACAATAAATTTAGAATACAAAATTTAAGGAAACAAAGTCTTTCTTCAGGTTTCTCATTATCTGTTTTATTAATTTGCTGAGATGAATTTTGATAGTTAATATTTTGTTCTGGACTTTAATCAATGAAACTCCGTGGGAATGTCTAATAGTTATGTCTAACGTGATGTTATCTTCTAATGCAAATTTTGCTTACTAACACTTTATTTTTTTCTCCTAGAAATTCAGAGCTTAGTTGTACAAAACTCAGAGGAAACTACAGCTCTTTGACTTGACCTCCTTCTGTCTATGTCCACAATCAAAAAGTTGCCCACTCTGTGTTCAGTTATTGTTAGCTGACTGCTCCTTCATCAGGCACACCAATAGGCATCTCCTGTTCATGCTTCAGACATAATAATGAACAAAACAGATCTGGTGTTCTTGCTCACAGACTTTGCCTGATGTTAGAGGAGGCATACAATACGTAGAAAACATAAAGAAGCATGCCCTGCATGTGGGTAGTCCCAGTGGTCGGTATGACAACCTCTCAGCTGAGATAGGGATGAAAAAAGGTCTCAGCACCATTAACATTTCCATAGGGAGTGTGGCACAAATGCCTGGATCTGATGGCAACAACATGGATTTCCTAGAGTAGCAGTGGATATCAGTTCCTCTCTTTTGCTCATCTGCCATCCCCATCCTATTCTTCCAAACACCTTCACTTTTAGACAAGTCAGGTAGAAAACGTAGACCATACTGTGGCTTAGTGAAGTTTCCACAGGCTAGAAAGCCTAAAAAATGTTCTTTAGAAATCTTAGTGCCTCTGTCTATATTCCTGATGGCATTTATTTCAACCCTAGAGAGTAGATGACACACTCTCTAGATAACCATGTGGAAAAAAACAGGTTTGAAGATTCAGTGTTTTGCTCAAATTTACGTGGTAAGGAACAAATGGAATTTGGGACATTAAATATAATGTTTCATGTTGAATGAAAGCCTACTATCCATTTCCAGGTTATGATTAAAATTTTTATTTGTGAAGCTGATGTGGTGGCTCATACCATTAATCCCAGCACGTTTAAAGCAGAGGCAGGCAATCACTATGATTTTGAGGACAGCCAGTTCTACATAGCAAATTTCAGGCCAGCCAGGTGTACACAGTGAGACTCAGTCTCAAAGAAAACCAAACAAAAAGCTATTTTTAGATCTTATTAAATAATCACAGCAAGCCTGAAAAGAAGTTCTACTTCTCTATTGCTATAGTCAAAGACGTTGTGAATGATCGAATTTATCTGAAGTCAGAGTACTTGTTGGTATTTTCACTCATGTCTCTCCAGGTACAATCTCATGCTTGTGGCAAGCTAAAATGCATGCCCTTTCTGAGTTCACATTGAATCTAAATTCTGAGTATTCTGGAAGGCTTTATTTATACATCCATAGTTAGTTTGTGTCATTAAATAAATCAGAACAGAGAAAGTTATATATCAAGGCAGATTCAGCATACATTGGTGGCCATATCAGAGATGTGGCTACAGAAAGATGGAAGCATTTCTAGAGGTCATCAGATGAAGTTCCTTGCTTTCAGGTTCGTGGAGTTAGTGGTCTGCTAAGCTGATAGCATTAAAAGAATTTTTTATCTATTAGTCACAGGATGTTAGTTCTGACACAGTGGGCAAAAAAGGCTACTTAGGGGGCTAAAGATAGCCTGTGATAAGGTAAATAGCCTCTAAATCTACAACGTCCCAACCTCTATATTGCATTGTAATTTTAATCAGCATTTGTCTTTGCTGACACAGTTTCTTTCCAGAAATCATCATTCACAAAACCACAAGCAAAACTCACATAGAAGAAAAATTCACCTTATCTCATCTCTAAAATTATCAATTGTGAATATTTTTGTATACCAAATGGTAGACTATATAAGTTATTAAGTGGGAGTATTATAATCTATATCAGAGTTCCTTAAATGTATATCTACTTTAATTCCTTGACTTCATGCATAAAATGTCTAAGTGTGTTTTAAAGTACATCACATGTAGTTTTTAAACTAACAACAACAAACTATTATAAAACAACTTGAATGTTCAGCAGTAGAATTAATTTATGCCATGTAAAACTGACTGATAATTGTATATTGCTTTAAAATCTTGTATATCAATGTTTATGAAATATAGAAATGTGAACTGATTATTAGAAAATATAAATCAAAAACATGGTATAAATTGGTACAGTATTATGCAACTATACTTCCAGCAGTGAAGAGACAAATCGAGAGGACTGTGAATTTGAGGTCAGACTGTGCTACATGTCATGAATATAACAACTGTCTCAAAAAATACAACCAAACAATTAACCAATCAAAAAACAAACAAAACAAAACAAAAGAGCCTATGTCTATAGCTTAGTGATAAAGCATTTGCTGAGCATGCTCAGTGTCTTAGATTTGATGTCCCAGTACCATGAAAAAAACTTCTCTGGCTGGGCCTGGAAGTGGTGCCTTTAATCCCAGCACTCACGAGTTAGAGGCAATTGAATCTCTGTGAGTTCAAGGCCAGCCTGGTTTACAAAGTGAGTTCCAGGCCTGGCGGTGGTGGTTCACACCTTTAATCCCAGCACTCGGGAGGCAGAGTTAGGTGGATCTCTGTGAGTTTGATGCCAGCCTGGTCTACAAGAGTTAGTTCCAGGATAGGCTCCAAAGGTACAGAGAAACTTTCCGGTCTTGAAAAACCGAAAAGAAAAAAGAAACAAACAACAACAACCAAAAAAATAAAACAAAGAGTTCCAGGACCGCTAGAACAGTTACACAGAGAAAGCCTGTCTCAAAGAGTCAGAAAACTAACAAACAACAAACAAACAAAAAAAAAAAACAAAAAAAAAACAAAACAAAAAAAACCCTCTGTACAGAATGACATCAACATTCCCAGTAAATATTCTATATGAATGAAAAGCAAAAAAGAATATACATCAAGAGTTTCACAGCAGAGTGATTTTAAAGTGAGTGCTTTAAAGGACTCTTAAAACACATTTTAGCTATAATAAACATAATTCAAAAACAAGAAATAAATTTTCTTTTCCAATAGTAACAAAAGGGAAATTTTCCAACATCCTGTTATAAAATTAAGAGTGGAGGGATGTCAGTTGCTTCTCTCTACTACTGGTTTTGCTAAGGACACTGGTTTCACTTCCTCACAGGTAGGTTCACCTTAGCTTTCAAATATTGATTATGGACATGATTTGCAGCATCTGTCATGATATGGTGGTTCTTTCCTTTCTGTCAGCATCAGCTTTCATCATGCAGTTTCCTCTTTACAGTTTCTGTAAGGAGGAGGGGCTGACAATCATGAGCTGGAGTATCATTCAGAGGCATTTCAGTTCTGCCTTTTCTCTTGGAGCTCTGAGAGGACCTGGCCGGGGAGGAAAGTTCAACTTGTCCCTCACTTGCAGGGCTCAGTTCACTTCACCAGAATCACAGGTAATAGCTACTTTTGTTTTATTTCTATCACATGATCTTTTGTCCTCTAGAGAATTTCACAAGGTTTGACTTGAGAGCGGGATTGATTGCGAAGCTCTATTGCCTGAATTAGATCTGGTTGACTCCGGCAGCAAGTGAAAACTGGAGTTCAGCACTAGTTATTTTTTTTCTGAGTAGGAAGAGAATTCTGTGTGCTAAGAAAATAAGGTGGAGGGATCTATGGAGTTTACTACTCTTTAACCACATCAAATATTGATATATTAGTTATCTTGAAGAAGTCATAATAGGAGCCAGGTAAGATGGCTCCGTGTGTAAAATACGCTACAAATGCCTGACTGACTGCCTGAGTTATATCCTTAAAACAAACATAAAAATGGAATGAGAGAATTGAATCCATTATGGGTATTAACAATTACAGCATAATGACAAAATTTATTTTCATGTAGGCTTTTCCAGCAACATTATATACTGGAATATAACACGTGAAATTATTGTGTACATGAAATGATTTGATATTTAAACTCCAGGTTTTATCCTACTATGCTTCTCTCTATTGGTGTCACACATAACCCTTCCAATGCCCCTTTCCACCTTCCTGGTTTCTGCAGTTACTCCAGATTTTGTAGCATGTCTGAAGACTTTCAGACAGGAGCCACAGATACGAGAGAACCTCTGGCGTTTGTTTTTCTGGGTCTGGGTTACCCCGCTCAGTAGGATCATCTCTATTTTCTTGCATTTACCAGGCCCGATCCTGGAGATGAATGTGTAGACTGTGGCTGGGTGGAGAAGTTGGACAGCTCAGGTTTGGGCTTTAACCCAAAAAAAATATATATGTGTCTTGTAGCCCAAAATGTTAATCATTTTCAGGATTAATCTTTAAATACTGTTTTTAGGGTGGTTTTTTGGAGACTCTGAGAATCATGTACAATTTAAAAAACTGTAAGAACTTTTTTATACTTGTATGTTTTTCAAAATATGTAACTAAATTTAAAGAAAAATTTTATTTGTTTTTTATTTAAATAATATATTTTCTTTGATTTTACATACGAATCAGTTTCCCCTCCTTCCTCTTCCCTTTCCCATCCTACCACCACATCCACTCCTCCTCCCTCTCCTTTCAGAAAAGGACAGGCCTCCCATAGGCTTGCACAAAGCATGGCTCATCTAGTTGAGGCAAGATGGAGTTCCTCCTCTTATGTCTTTGAGAAATGGACTGGTAACCCAGCATGGGGAACAGATTACCAAAAGCCAGCTAAGTGCCAAGGAAAGGTCCTGTTTTTAATGGCTAGGCTCACAGCTAAAAACAATTATTTATTCAGAAAGCTTTGACATTTTGTTATTTGAATTGTTAGTGTTAAAGTTTTTCAATGATTTTTATCACTGGTACCAATTTTTCCCAACATTACTATATTTGTTGAATATTTTGAACACATAGGCTGTGCCAATATTACAATAACTTATTAGTATATTTTAAACTTATTCTGTATTTTCTGATAATAATTACTGTGACTAATAGCAATATAAATGACTTTAGTAAAAATCTTCACAGACTTCTCACCTCTAGTGAAATTTAAGGTCAGTCCCTGTTAGGATGTTTGGATTGCTCTAGAAGTTCATCTAATCCCACCCCTTCCTATCACACTGCAGCATCAGATCCATGTATCTGACTAATGGTGGAAATTTTACCTTTTTCTTTAGAAATCACTCAAGGTTGGATTTTAAAGCAAAGCATACCTTACTTACTATCAAGATGAGTGATGAAGAGATCACTTACACAACTGTGAGATTTGGTAAGTCTTCAGATTTGCAGACCAGAGGAAGGAAGGATGAGAGTCAAGAGCCGAGACGGAACTTTTCACAGAGGTAAATGTTTTAAACATTTAAATTTACTTGGATTTTATGCCTTCTAACTTTTGACATTTGAAAACAATATCCTACTGGCTTCTACTGAAAACAGTTGAGCTGCCCAAGAGTAGAAGGGAAGTGAGTGTGAGTGGGAAAGTCATCATGTACAAAACTGTTCAAAAATAAGTTAAAAAATAAAGTAGTCAATTTTAAAAATAAAAAAAAACAGATAAAAAACTGAAAAATATAACTCTATCTCTACTTCTAATTAGTTATTGATGAAGTAGAACAATAGGAGTCTATAAGCAAATGTTCTTGAGAATCAAGTAGTGAGAAGTTAATACTTTCTGTCAAATTTGAAAAAAGTACATTAGGAGGTTTTAATTTAGTTTAGTCAAGATGAATCCTGAAACTTTTAAAAATAGCAGACAAACTGCAGTCTGAAGAAAACCAAATGTTCTAGAGTAACAAATCTCAAAGAAATGAAAAGCATGCATTAGAAATAATAATGTCACTCAACATAAGGTGCTTTAACTGTCTGAAGTATTCCCAAGATCTAATGCAATGAAGCTGCAACAATAGTCCATCAGATGAGAAAGTGTCTTGGGAAGAAGGCTGCAGAGGAAGAGGAGGATCGGAGAGAGTAGTGAGGGTGGGGAGGACTAAATCATACTGCATTTAAAGAAATGTTGAAGGAAATTAAATTTATTAATAAAAAGCCGTAGTCTTTATTTTCTTTTTTTTGTTGTTTTTTAAGACAGGGTTTTTCTGTAGTTTTGGAGCCTCCATTGGAACTCACTCTGTATACCAGGCTGGCCTCGAACTCACAGAGATAGACCTGCCTCTGTCTCCCGAGTGCTGGAATTAAAGACATGAGCCACCACTGCCCGACTCTATTAATATTATTCTTTTTTTCTGTACACAGTCTGCTCACACTGTCACAAATTGACTCCAGCTGAGAGTCTTTACTTCTTTTACCAGGTGATAAACAGATGCATGGCTTTCATGTTTCCAAAACCTCAGATACACAAAAGTGTTCAGTATTGTCTGAAGAAGATTGGATTTAAGGAAAGAAAGGAGAAAGTTAAATTTAGGCTCCTTTAAAAATGAGCCTGTGTACAGGTCAGCTCCATTCTACCAAGGTTCTCTACAGTTCTCAAGAACATCGACCCTCTTTCCTTCCTCCTCGTCCTCAGTTATGCTTACGTGATGGACTGCACACTCCTGTTTGTGGTTTTCTATTTGGACTGTGTGTGTCCTTCCAGTGTTTTTGAAGGATGCACTTTTGATCCTGTAGAACTGGGGAAAGAGGGGCACATGTCTGTCATCCAGCTACTTCTAGGTTGAGAGAGGAGGATTGAGAGTACAAAGCTAAAGGTAAAAAAAAGTTTGAAATCCTGTGAAACTTCGCAAATGTAACATCTCTACGGTAGGTAAATTTTAGGGAGAGATCTACAATTTAGAAAGCACATGTTTAGTCAGGATGTAAGATGGACTTCTTTTAAATTTTTAGAGGCCATGTTATGCAGAATTATAATTAGCAAAAAGGATATGCTCTTTTCATGGTGATAATTTTCTTGCTTTGTTTTGTTTATTTAAGAGTGTTTAGTCCCCAGGTACCTCATTGCAATAACTCTGGGAATCCTTTGTTCCCTTCTCGTGGCCATTGCAGTGTTGGTGGCATATTGTGAGTAACTGATAAACATCTTCTTTGCTTTTTGCCTAAGTAATAACTTTAGACACTACTTATGCATTTAACACTGACCATTGTCCTGTCTATAATAGGGGATATGCCACATAGTTCTGGACTTTGGGTGTTTTCTTTCTGACGCTACAGTATCCTGTTCTCTTACATACCTATCGTATTAACTCTGTGGCTGTTAGGAGCTGCCTCATTTTGTCTCAGTTTTGGTCCTATTCCTTTTGACGACGTGGTGGCAGTTTGCCTTCTGAGAACTTTGTGATAGTCTTCTGAACTCAGGTGACTGTGAATCTTATGTAAATGTAAGCATTCTGTGAGAAACAGATGTACAAAAGAAATGAGAGCATTTATTTATTTTACTCTGTGAATGTTAAGGATATTGTTAGATGAAAAACCTCCTTTGAACAGAGACATTAGAGCTTGAGCATTTTTGGATTTTGTCAAATATTTAGAGAAATTAAATCGAAGTTTGGGCTAAAACACAGCTACATATATGAATATTATGCTTTCCAAAGACTCCAGTCAAATTTGAATCATTTCTTAATGATTCTTCATTCACATTTTCATGTTGTTTTAAGTGTCCACTGAATATTTACTTAGTTATTTATTTGAAAGTTTTATGTTGTTAAAATGTGAATTAATTGGTAGGTATAGTGCATCCATTACAGTTTCGTTCAACTGTACCAATCATTTACTTTATATTGGAATTGCTGATTAAATTCTTTCTACTAAAATAGAGAAATTGATATTTCAATTTCTATAATCAATTGATATGTTGATTTCTAAACTTTAAAGTACAAATTAAAGTAATGACATATGTTGGTATAAAATTAATTTTTTTCTCTAATCTTAGATTTTAATACTTATTCCATATGATCATTTTTTGGTTTTATATCTGCTATTAATTTTAGTTTCTCAGTATAGTGGAAACAAACATGAACTGGAGAAAACTCTAAACAACCTCACTCAACAGTGTCAAACCCTGCAAATCAAAAACTCGCTAATAGAAGAGAAGCTGAGAAATAAATCTACAGAGCTTGATGATGTCAAACGTCAGAAGGAACTTGACTCCTCCAACAGAGAACAGAATAGATGCTGTGGGGAAACTAAAGTTTTAGATTGCATACAGCTCACAGGTATGGAGGGGATCTTGAATAAGGAATTGCACTATTCTATATTGATTCTTCTCCAGAAGACTTGAAGTCCCGTTAGCCACTTTTAACACTGGTGATCTGTGGGTTAATTGTTGAGGTTTTATGTAGAGGTAAAGAACACTGGAAATCCTTGTTTGGATTAGGATAATCTTATAGTATCTAGAACTCAGGGGTTCTAGGATGCTCCTACTGCTACCAGTACATGTAATTAAAATTCATCACAGCCAAGAATTCAGGTCATTTTTATTTATGTGAAAATCTGAGTATCCCACTTTGTTTTTGTCCGAACATGAAGTTTTTATTAAGAGTGTATTTACAAAATATTTAGGTTAAAATGAACATAGAGCATTTAGGTGGATATAGTCACAGAAATAACAATGTGTGTGTTTTTTTCTGTCTTATTATGAGAAATTGGGCTGTTTGTGACTAAGATATCCTCCCTAAAGCTTAAATGAGAGTTTCACCATGAATGTTCACATTTATGCACTTCTAACAGTAACACTATTAATGACACCTAAAAGATACATATATCAAGTGTTGTGAGGAAAGTTTTTTATTTTGCATCATGACTGATTATTCTTAATAATTCAATTGATCAATAATTATTAAATAATTTTTCAGGATTTAGAGTTTATAAAGAGCTTTTGCATATGAACTTATTCTGCTGTAATAGTAACGGTTGACAATTTTATTATGCAAGGACAGATGATAGCATTACAATTGCTATATAGTAACATATGTGTGAAGAAAAGAAAAAGCTCCAAAAATATCTTTGAAGTATTATGGACCCATGAAAAACATTTTGTATCATTAATTTTCTTTAAAAAAGCCTTTGTCATCTGTTAATGATAGTTTAACACTGTAATTCCTGTACCTAGAGGCTGAGGCAGAAGGATTGTAAATTTGAGAACAGTCCAACAAATTCCAGGCCAGCCTGAGCTACACAATCATACCTCTTCACAGGAAAACAAAAACTGGAGATAAAGTTTGTTAATTGAACATGGCCCTCACAATCCCCTCAATAAACAAAATGATTGTATAGAGGTGTTGTTGTTAAACAAACTGGACACATTTCACTGTTTTCAATTTGACATGTTAGGTATGTGGGTGTACCAGTGAATGCATCAACATAATCAGAACAGTCTATCACCTTCACAAGCTCTCTCCTATGTCTCTTATAACTCTTAAAATAATAGCATCTAACATAGAGCACAGCACAACTTTAAATGCACAGTATGTGTGAACCAGTTTGGGCCCAGGGCATTACTATTAGTCTAGAATTCTATCATCCTTGTAACACCCTTTGAACAGCCAGTGTTTGTTCTCCACCCTCAAGCTCCTTACTACATGGCTCTGTTTCTTAGACTTGGCTGTGTTACAACACTCATCTGAGTTGAGTCATAAAATTTGGTCCTAGGCCTGGTTTGTTTCATTTTGCACACCATGCTCAAGTTCATCTATGTTTGCCACAGTAGTCCTCGTCTGTATTGGTCTTGTTGAGGTGTTGAGGCTCTGTAGCCCAGGCTGTCTTAGAATCTACTTTCTAACCAAGGATGGTATTGAAGTCATCACTAATTAGCCTATGCTGGTGTCAAACTGCAGGTGACCCTCCTGTCTCACTCTCTGGAGTGCTCAGGTCATGGGCATAAGCCACCATGCCCAGCTGATTTATTTCCCTTTCAAGGATAAACAGTATTCCTTTGTGTTCATCTGCTATATTTTTCATACTGATTTATCCACAGTGGACACATCAGCTGTTTCCATATAAAGAGCTTTGCATAAAGCATGGGTGTACAGGAGTCTCTCTGCATGCTAGAATCTCAATTTCTGAGAGCCGTGATTCTTTTCTTAGTTATAGAGGCTTAATAAATGCATTTCTCTGATAGCAGTATGTCAGAAAATAAGAAGTTTAGTTATTCACCTTCTCTGTTGTAGGCAAATATGTAAATGGATACTGGTTCTGCTCTGGCATAAAATGTTATTTCATCATGGACAAAAAAGACTGGAATGGATGTAAACAGACCTGCCAGGTCTGCAGCTTGTCACTTTTGAAGATTGATGATGATGATGAACTGGTACCGTAGACCCTTCCATGCTATTCTATTTTCTGGGAGTGTGTCTCTAACCCTTGAATAGTGGCATACTGAGTGCAGGCATCATTTTGAAAGTAAAACCTTCAAGATTGTATATGGTTTGCCAGTAATGTGAGCAAAACTGCAGTAAGAATCTCCCCAGAAACTCACTCCTGCTCCTGCCTTACTGTCTGGACACAGGGTTTTTGACAAAGAGAGTAGATATTAAGAGACAACTGCATCTTTGTAATCTCCTCCCTTTCTCAAGAATCTGTTAGAGAATCCCTCAGAAAATCATGTTTTCCCTGAATAAGTTTAACCCTTTGCTATAGAATATCCAGTAACTGATATTTATTTATTTCCAGAGTGTCAGTTACAACATTATCTGGAACTTAGTGCTTGCTCCTTTGAGTCCAGAAGTGAGACTGTCTGAAATGAGCAGTTAGATGACAATCGAGAAATTAAGTGACTTCTGGGCCCAATTTCCAAAATGGTTCTTATATAAGATCCATGTAATAAATGATTTTAACTACTTAGTCCCATTGTGATTTTCATGGAATCTGGCCAAAATATTTACTTTATAATATTCTCATATTTCAAAAATGATATCTATCTCTAGAAATGAGTATTTAAAAAACAAAATGATCAGGTTCTGACATTTTCTGTTTACATTTGTTACTAAAGAAATGTATCCAAATACACAGAGAATATTTTTCTGAAGAAGCAGTTTTAGGATCAGCTTGAAACCTTTGTCATGATGAGAGAGGAAGATATTTGGAAATATTTAATGTACTAAAATTACTAAATATATTTTGGCATATAATTTTTATATTATCTCTTCATCAAGTTCTACCACAGAATGGCTTCTTCTCTGAAGCATGCAGTTTAATGCACAGCATTTCACATTTCCCAGTCTTAATACGGAGTGGACAGGGCTGTCTGTTCTTACTGCAATTTGGTATGCCCATTTTTTTTGGTTGATTCCATGGAAAGCCTACTCTTTGCTGAACAGAAAAGGAGCGGTAAAGGATTGGGGGTAGAAGTAAAGAGAAAATGCCGGGAGAGGTTAGGAGGAGAGGTCAGAGGGAAAACAGCAGACAGGAAGTAAAATAAACAAATAAATTTTCTAAAAGTTGAAAAATTCTGTGGGAAATGTGAACCAACATAAAGAATAGAGTCTCAAAGCCCAGCAACAGAGTTAGAGACAACCCGTGTTCCCACTGTCAGATGTCCCACAAGAAGACCAAGCTGCTCAACTGCCCCATATGATGAATCCAGTAAGTCTTATACAGGCTCCCTGGTTGTCTCTTCAGACACAGTGAGCTTTCATGGGTAAGGCATAGTTGATTCTGTGACTTCTCTTCTGAAGTCCTTGATCCCTTTGGTTCCTCCCTCTCCCTCTTATTATCAGGAGCTTGGTCTAAAGTTTGGCTAAGGGTCTCTGTCTCGATTTCCATCAGTTGCTGGATGAAGCCTTTCTGAAGACAATTGGGCTAGGAATCAATCTTTGAGTGTTTTAAATATTATTAGCCATTATTACATTGACTTTTTTTCTCCAGATTTCTGATTCTATCCTAGGTCTCTAGGGTACTGGTGCTCCCGCAAGTGGGTCCTGCTACTCAGATAGTTTAGGATATTAGGGTGGACCAGCTTTGATTGGCCACTACCATAACTTCTAGGCCACCCTTATCCAAATATGTCTCATTAGCAGAACTGGCTCTAGTCAAAGGTGCATTTGAATACTTTTATAATTTCAGAATTACATATGGAGCTGGTATGCCATGTTCATTTAGGGTCTGAATAAGGAAGATTGTGAATTCAAGCACAGCCTTGGCTACACAGTGCGACTTTCTCTAAGAAACACAGTCACAAATCATTTCATGAATCCAGTATCTTTAGATACCTTATTTCTTTTTAAAATAAATTATGGATTTATTGGTTTTCGCGCAAATTAGACACTAGTGAGAAACTACTTTGAAAATGAACTTCAATAGATTGAAGGAAAGGACAACAGAGAACTGACATAAAAATAGCTAAGATGTGTTATGTTGTTCTTTCTCTGAAACAGAAGGAAAATGTCTCATCAGATATGTCTTTTCATTTACAGAAGTTCCTTCAGGGCAAAATTAATCCAAACGCTCACTGGATTGGATTATCATATGATACAGGAAAAAACAAATGGCAATGGATTGACAATGCCCCATTTAAGCTGTGAGTTTCCTGAACACTCACACACTAACTGTGGTACATGAGTTTGGAGGATTGCGTGTGATATGTGTTACCTTTATTAGTTAATGAGTAATGATATCTTGGTCAATGGCTTAGCAGAGTACAGCCATGTGGGAAATCTGAACAGGGATAGAGAGTGATGCCATGTAGCTGTTAAAGGAGTAACATATTGCACCAGTAACCCACAGCCTGTGGCAATACACAGATTAGTAGAAATGCATTAATTTAATAGAGCTAACGAGTAAGAATTCTAAGACATTAATAAAAAGTATTATAATTAATTTATTTTCTGTGTGATTGTGTCTGGGCAGCTGAAAAATGAAAGCACAGTCCCTGTTTAATAAAGATATGAATAATCTGCATTGGTATGAATCTTGTTTTATTGATACAAATTTAAGGTCAAGTTTGTTATTTGTATATGTATTTCTGATCTTGATTAAGTTATTGTGTTTGTGTAGCTCATTTAAAAATTTAATGTATAATTAAGAAATAAAAGTTAATAGATAATCATCTATAATAGTCAAGCTTGTAGTCATGTTAGTTAGGATTTCTATATGTACAGAGATGTATTTCAGATGGATAGGCATTCTTCAAACCTTTCAAGGACTATGGAATATGGCATTTAAAACTTTTTAAGAACCTAAGACTTTTTCTGACAATGAGACACATCATTTTCTTTCAGCACAAGGTACTTCAAGGGGAAAATGGGCATCAAAGATGCTCCTTATTGGGTTGTTTAGCCATTTTGGCAAGAAACTGCTCTTTCCTGGACTGCTTGATAAACTGGACATGTAGGGCCGACAGAAAGATGATTGCAAATTTGTCTAAAGGTGACACTGTCCTTTGAGTTCCTGCTTCATAAAAGTGTCTGGTAGATGAACTGAAGGACACAGAAGAAAATAACTAAAAACTGTCATTTCTAGAGTTTTGGAAGTTGCTTACATCTTGTTTACTTAGGGAATATTATATCCTCCTGGAGTCTTTGATGGAGCTGAAAATAGATAGATAGTTATACTTAGCCTTAGTTATGATAAAAGATAAAGTAGATATAAATATTGTAACTGTAATTCTTGCTTGATAACTATTTTGTTATATATAATTTTGCTATGTTAAAGTTAAAGCCTTCCTTTTTGTTTAAACAGAAAAAGGGGAAATGATGGAGGAGTGTCATCTGTCTATGAGTTACTTTTATTGGTTAATAAAGAAACTGCTTGGGCCCTTTGATAGGACAGAAAATTAGGTAGGCAGAGTAACTGGGAGGAAGAAGGCAGTAAGGCATATGCCATGCCTCTCCTCTCTGAGATGGACACAGGTTAAGATCTTTCCCGGTAAGCCAAAACCTCGTGGTGCTACACATATTATTAGAAATGGGTTAAAATAGATGTGAGAGTTAGCCAATAAGAGGCTACAGATAATGGGCCAGGGATTGTTTAAACAAATACAGTTTCCATGTAATTATTTTGGGTAAAGCTAGCTGGTGGCTGGAATCTGGGTGGCAGAAAGTGGCCCACAGCTCCTTCTACACGTATTGTTTACTTAGGTAATATTATATCCTTCTGGAGTCTTTGATGGAGTTGAAGAATTTATAGATATAGTTTTCCTTAGTTAGGATAAAAGATAAAGTAGATATAAATATTACAACTGTAATTTTTGCTCGATAACTGTTTTGTTGTATGTAATTTTACTATGTTATAGTTAAAGCCTTACCCTTTGTTTAAACAGAAAATGGAAAATGGTGTGGGAGGTCCTTCTGTCTATGTGTTGCTTTTATTTGTTAACTAATAAAGAACTTCTTTGAGGCTGTGGAAAGATAGAACAGAACTAGACAGAGAAAGGCTGTATGAAGGGAGAATGAAGGGTAGAGTCAGAGAGAAGTGATGGAGACACTTGAGACAGATACTGGGAATTTTAGCTTGTAAGCCACCATCACATGGTGATACACAGATTAATAAAAATGGGTTAAATTAATATAAGAGTTAGCCAATAAGAAGCTAGAGCTAATTGGTCAATCAGTGATTTAATTAATACAGTTTCTGTGTGATTAGCTTGGGAACTAATGGCCCTTCTCCTGCAATACCTGTTTAATGTGTGCAAAGGCATTTCTTTCATTTTCCATGGCTTTCCTCATTCTCTATGGAACAACTGGGTAAGAACAAGATGCATATCACATATTTTGATCAAGTGTTACACAGGGAAGAGAAATAGTCTAGAAGACGGCTGATAGTAATATAATACTAAACCCACATCTGGACTGTATATTCTATGATGTGCAGAGCAGAAACAAATCAAAAGCTTAGAAAGACATGTTATGACTGGATCATGCTGACAGATCCAATGAGCACGATTATCTAAAACTTTCACTTGACTTTTTTGTAGTTGATGTATATAATTAGTTCAAACCCCTGCTAAACCCTCAGCTGTAGAAGGAGCTGCAGGCTGCTTCCCATCACCTAGCTCCCGCGGGGGCTAGCTTGACCCAAAATAATTACACAGAAACTGTATTCATTTAAACACTGCCTGGCCCATTATTTTCAGCCTCTTACTGGCTAATTCTCACACCTTGCTTTAACCCATAATCTGTGTAGCACCACGAGGTAGTAGCTTATCGGGAACGATCTTAACCTGCATCCATCTTGGAGAGGAGAGCTATATCTTCTGCCTCTTTGCCTTCTTACTCCCAGCATTTTGTTTTGTTCACCCCGCCTACCTAATTTTCTGTCCTATCAAAGTGCCAAGGCAGCTTCTTTCTTAACCAATGAGAGTAACACATAGAGAGATGACCCTTCCTTCATGACTCAGCCTGAGTAGGAATCTGATTTCTGCAGGTTTTTTACAGGATTATATTAATTATTTACTTTTTGACTTCTGGTTTTGCTACATAACCCAGGTTGAACTGGTACTCACAGTTTTTCGATTTTAGCACATTTACTAGTTGCTATGTCTTCTAATTTTTTAATATTTTTTATTTTGCAGCATTTAATATTTTCTTCTTTACAAAAGGGAGTTATGGCCTCTAATCTATTATCCTGCAGAAATCAGGGTTGCTATGCATGCAGAGAATTCAATAGATTACTATACTTCAGTCAATGCCCATTAATTGTGAAGTGGTGGGAGGTGGGGGGAAAGGGGAAAACAGCCAAAAACATTAGTTACAAACCCTCATCTGTACTGTACTACAAATATTCCTTTTTTTCTAAGGCACAAGCAAATGAGGACTTGTTCCATGTGCTACACTATTGTTTCTACATAGCCATTAACTGACAAAATGTAAGTGAGAAAGCAGGTTTAGCATAAAATAATTCCTTGGAAATATTGAAAATCAGTTTTTATGTCATGACCAAAAGCTGTGAGAGTGGGATAAGAGGAATTTTGGTATGACCAAGATGACCAAGAGACTATTTCTTATTAATGAGCTTAGAGATAAAACATTTTAGTGATGAAATTCTAAGCAATAGTTCCCACATTCTTCATATAGAATAGTATAGTAATGTTGACCAAGGTTTCTGTCCCAACAGGTCCCACGATCATCCAGTCCCAAAGAAATCACACAGAGGTCTACATTAATTATAATCTGACTGGCCTATTAGCTCAGGACTCTTATTAACTCTTATAACTTATATTAGCCCATAATTCTTGTCTGTGTTAGCCACACGGCCTTGTACCTTTTTCAGCCAGGCTGTCATATCTTACTTCTTTGTGTCTGGATGATGACTGCAGACTGACTCTCTCCTCTTCCCAGAATCCTTGATGCCCCACCTCTGGTTTTTGCCTTGTTGCTCTCCTATACTTCCTGCCTGACTACTAGTCAAACAGCATTTATTTAAAATACAAGAGACAGGGTACAATTCATTGTCCGGATAGTAATAGTTCCCATATTCTTCATATGTTCTCTATATAGAATTTCCAAACCATGATATTTCAGTGACTGCTCAAAATTAAACAATTGCCCATTGTTTTTGTTCTTTAGTGACTCAAAAATAGCAAATTTAAGTCATAAAACTAGAAGATGTGCATTTTTATCTAGAACAAGACTAGATCATACTACGTGTGAAAATTGTTATCCCTGTATCTGTGAGACATGAATGGATAAATTACCCAAATCGCCCTCAAGCAAGAAATAAAGGTAAAATGGGAAGTGTGATTCTTATCTGTTTCCTCTGATAATCTGTGATTCTTTATGAAAAAGTATTTTGATTCCAGGATTTTGTTCTCTGTGCAAATGGAGAGATGTGCTGGAAAAGGTTGAAAATATTCTTCTGAATCTGATTTGACAGAACAGAGGCCATCTGTCTTCCTGGAGGATCACATCATCTTAGATACATGGACACCCCATTCTCCCAAGGCCCTGAAGAATCTACACTTTCTATTTTCTTACATACCCATAGAACTAAATAAAGAACCCTAATAAACAGTCTGAATTTTCATTATCAATAGGATAAATCATCTTATTTGAAAGTGCAATTAGGAACTACAATGCAGTTTTGGGCTTCAGTTTCTTAGTTGTTAGTTGATTTCTATTCTGTTTTGTGTATTTTGTTTCGTGTAAAAGGTTTCTTCACTGGTATAAACATTTCTTTTGGCTGTCAAACATATCAAATTTTGTGAGCCATTACAAGGATAGTTCAAGGAACTGCTGACTATATTTTATCTAAGATATCAGTTGTACTACCCACTCTTCTTTAATTCATCTATCATTAGTTGAGGTTATATAGAGATGGTGGTAATAATTGAAGATGGCTAGATGTAGTGGTTTACACATGTAATCTTAGCAGCTAGGAAGGTCAAGACAAGATTGCTGGTGGCCAAAATGAATACAGTGAGAGCCTATGTCATAGAACCAAACAAACTAAATAAAATTGAGTCTCAAATGTTCCTAAATATTTTCAAGGGACAACAGTTTATCTTATACAACCATATCCAAATGATCACACTCAGGACATCTAACACTGACACAGTAATTTGTTCTTATCTATGATCTGTGTAGTCATTCACTGATTGTATAATGTCACTCTGGGTATTTCCTCTATGTTCAGGTTCACAAATGACAAGCTGATGTCATTTTAGTATCCGTTAGTCCTGAATAGTTTTGTTTGTTTTGTTCAATATAGATTAAAATTAAACTACAAAATGAACAGTATTTCTATTAGATAGATGCCAAAACCCACCACTCAGGCTATTTGAGTATTTTGTTTATAGGAAACTTACCACTCATGAAGAGTGTTGGCCACTACGTGTGAAATTGTTAGTGCTACCACATTAAAGACTATGGTGTGGTATAAAGGGTCATGCAACAGACTAAAACTGTCTCATATATTTCCAAAAATTCCATTCTTAAAAAAATTGATATTGTACATCATTTATTCTAAGCACTAAGACATCATTATTTCTGTATACAGTCACTGTAAATATTGTTGAAATAGTTTGCATACTTTTTTAAAATCAAATTCAATTTCAGTGTGAATTACATGTTCATGGCATCTCTAAATCTAGACCAGGCACATCCCAGGTACCCAGAGGCTGTGGTTGACCAAGAGCCACCATATTGAATAAGGAGCTCTGAGTGATAGTCAATGCAGTTTATGCCTACACTTAATTTATGTAGATTACAATTGTGGCACAGGGTTCTATAAACATCTCACAGAGGCTTATACTTTTTTTCTCCTGTATCTCAGCAGGAGATATATAATATAAAAAAGTTATATTTTTTATAACTCTACCTTTAAAACCAAGTCTTACATGCAATCTTTTATAATTTTTTTTGAGACAGGATCTTTCTATATAGCTCTGGATGTCCTGGAACTCACTGTGGATTCCAGGTTGGCTTCAGAGTAATAGAGATCTATCTGCCTCTGTCTCCCTAATCCTGGAATTAAAAAGGTCAGCCACATCCAGCCCTAAATCATACTTTTCATCATGATTAGGTTACACAGATTATATATGAGCACAGTTTTCTTCCTAAAGGTATCATCTATTCATGTTCTGAATAGCTTGCAAGTTCCTTAACAGTCTCCTTCTTTAGAATGACTAAATCTTATCTGACTGTAAGAAAGAGAAACAACTAACTGTATAAGTTGTTGATGTTAGGGTTCAGAGAACTGAACACATATCCCTGGCCAGGCTAAGCTATGCCTTAGAGAAAGATTATGGTAACAGACACCATCCCTTGACAAGATGCAACCCCAATCTATAGGCAGAATTTGGACTGTGACAAAATGAGTTCTACATGAAATGAACAAAGAGGGAATGGAAAAAGTGTTCTTTTAAAAAATATTCAGACAGGAAGTAGAGGCAGGGCAATGAGAACAGGAGAATTCTGGGAGGGATGAAGCCCATTTCTCACCAGTCCTGTCCAGACACGGAAGAAGGAAGATGTAATTGTCCCGCTGAAAGAGGTACCAAGCCATGGTGGCTAAAATAGATAAGAATAATGGGTTAAAATAAGTTATAAGAGTTAATAAGAAGCCTGAGCTAATGGGCCAGTTTATCATTAATATAGATCTCTGTGTAATTTCTTTGGGACTAAATGTTTCTGAGAACTGGTGGGAAGACAGAAACCAGACAGGACAGAAATCTCAGGCAACAGTTACCTGCCCTGGTGTGTGGCCTCTTGTACTATATATGCCAATGTAGAGCATGCCTCAGGCCTCTTTTTTCCAGCTGCGGGATCCAGTTTCTAATCTCCATTCAAGCAAAGGATTCTGATTTGTAAGTCTACCCCTAAATAAATAACCATCTATTTCTCAATTCTGAGCTAGTATGATTTTTTTTTAAGCATCCATCTTCATTTGGCCATCACATGGATTTAGACTCCATGCCTATCGGGTAGACGGCCTAATGGCCTAGCCAGTCCATGGCCCAGACAGTCTCCCTACCATCCCTCCTTGGCTTGCTTTTACCTAAGCGTATTTTTTGTAGAGCCCTGCCACAGCAAAATGTACCACATGTGAAACTTGGAAATTTCTCAAGTGCACGCATGACTGCCATGTTCCCTGGTGCGGTTCCTTGTCACATGGCAATATGTGCAGCTCTGGTTGTTGCTCCCTGCCTGTGAGTTCTGGTGGTCTTATTTTTTTTCCTTTGGCTCTGTGTATGTAATTGATTTACTTGCTTTTAATTTGTCAAGCAAAATATATTTCTCTGTATTTGACCATTACCAAGGAGGAAAACTAAAGCGGCTAGGAAACTGAAATTGCCCAGGACCATTTCTGTTACCACTGGTTGCATTGCTTCTAATCAAAACTCTGCAACCATAACATCTCCTGGACAATAAAGATTACAGTTTACCAAATCACACAACACATAATTAATAAATCAATATGTCAGACTACATTAATATTGAAACTTTTAATAACATTTTTGCTAATACTATGGATTGTATTATGTGAAGCATATTTGGTTAAGGTGATACTTTAGTTTATTGTGGATTGGGACTCAGTTTTGCTCTCCATTCCTATCATTAAGAAAGAATATGGCACTTTTAGGAATGATACAGTCTTTAGATACTAACAATGAACAGCTAGCTGACAGGATTAATACCATTGAAAATAAAAAGTAACCAGACAAAATTAATACTTTTAAAAATAGAACATTAATTTGATGGACAAAATGGAATCCAGACAACAGCCTCATGCACGACAAGGAAAAGCGTCTGGAAGTCAGAAGCAGAGTCTGAAATAAGAACTCGAATGGAGGGCTGCCTCTGCTTTTCTAAAGTGTAAGATACCAAACCCCAGTGTCCTGGTATCTCAAAGGCTATTGGCTGAAGGAGCAGAAAGAGCTCCCACAGCAGAAAGTATTTGGCCATCGTTGTCTACAGAGTGAGATACTGTCTCATGAAGCCTAAAATAATGATGTTAGCAATAGTAATACTAAATTGTCCATAAATATTTTCTAGGAACAAGTAATTTCTTACTCCTCTCTCCGTCTCTCTCTATCATTTATCTATCTGTAATTGGAGGCTCTTCATTCTTCCCTGGCTGCCAAACCTGAAATAATTACAGAAAGCTGTATTACTTAAAAACATTGCTTTTCCAATCACTTAAGTGTATTGCTAGATAGTTCTTTTATCTTAAGTTAACTCATTTTTATTACTTTATATTTTACTGTGTGTTTCATAGTTTGCTGGCAATGTTCCCATGCGCTGTTGTCTCCTCCAGCGGCTACATGGTGTCTCCTTGACTCTGCCTACTTTCTCTCTAAACCTGTTTGGATTTTCTACCTGGCTTACTTTCTTAAGTCATTGGCCAAAAGCAACTTTATTCAGTAACCAATAAAAGCAATACATATACAGAAGCACATTGCACAGCATTTCCCTTTTCAGTTTAAATAAAAAGGAAGGTTTTAACTTTAATATAGAAAAGTTACATTTAATAAAACAGCTATCAAGCAAGAATTACAGTTACAATGTTTGTATATACTTTCATTTTTATCATAACTAAGACAACTATCACTATTTTTAAACTGCATCTTAGACTCCAGAAGGATATAATATTACCTAAGTAAACAGGAAGTGCATTTTAAGCAACTTCTAGGACTCTAGAATTGATAGAGACATCATGCTGCCTGGACTTAACTGAAAGTTCTTCTGTAACACTGGAGCAGCCATCTTTAGCTAAAGGTCCATAGTATCTGGCAGACTTTTCTACTAAACAGGAAATTTCAAAGACAGTTCCATCTGTATTGGCAATTTGTCAGTCCCTTTCTTCTGTGTCCTCTAGAATGTCTGGCAGACTCTCTCATGAAGTGGAACTCCAAAGGACCCTCTCACCTTAGGTCAAGTCCAATAGTCATTTTTTGTGGGTCCTTTATATCTAGTTTATACAGCATAACATCAAGCATCTTAGGCAAGATCAGTTTCTTGCCCAAATGACTAGCAAACTCCATAAGGAGTCTCTTCAATGCTCATCTTCCTCTTGAAGTAATTAATGCAGCCAGGAGAAGATGTGTCTCATTGTCATGAAAAGTTCTAAGTTTTTAAAATATTAAATGACATATTCTGTTAGTCTTTGGAAGATATGAAGAATAACTTTCCATCTGAAATATATCTCCGTACAACTAGAAAACCTAACCAACATGGTTACAAGCTTGACTATTATAGATGACTTTCTATTAACCTGTACTTTCAAATTATAAATTAAAATTTCAAATGAACTGTAAAAACACAATATCTTAATCCAGAGCAGGAATATGCACATAAAAAATTTGACCTTATTTTTTTCTTTTTTAAAATTTATTTATTAAAAATTTCCACCTCCTCTCCTCCTCCCATTTCTTTGCCATTCCCCCTCCCCTTTCCCTTCTCACTCCAGTCCTAAGAGAAGTCAGGGTGACATGCTCTATGGGAAGTCCAAGCGCCCCCCATCCAGGCCTAGGAAGGTGTGTATCCAAACAGACTAGCCCCCCAAAAAAACAGTACATGCAATAGAATCAAAACCCAGTGCAATTATCATTGACTTCTGAGTCAGCCCCCATTGTCAGCCACATTCAGAGAGTCCAGTTTGATCACATACTCAATCAGTCCCAGTCTAGCTGGCCTTGGTGAGCTCCCAATAAATCAGTCACACTGTCTCCGTGGGTGGACGCACCCCTCGCAGTCCTGACTTCCTTGCTCATGTTCTCCCTCCTTCTACTTTTCATCTGGGGACCTGGGGAGCTAAGTCCAGTGCTCCAGTGTAGGTCTCTGTCTCAATCCCCATCCATTGCTGGATGAAGGTTATATGGTTGTTGTGTGGAGCAGCAGGTTGCATCCCACCACTTGGCTAGCTTTACAACTGAAATAATTACACAAAAACTATATTCTTTTAAACACGGCTTGGCCCATTAGTTTTAGCCTCTTACTGGCTAACTTGCTTTAACCCATTTCTAATAATGTGTGTAGCACTATGAGGTGGCTTACCAGGGAAGATCTTAACCTGTGTCTGTGTCGGGTGTGAAAATCATGGTGACTGCCTGACTCGGCTTCTTTCTCCCAGCATTCTGTTCAGTCTACTCCACCTACCTAATTTTCTGTCCTATTAAAGGCCAAGGCAGTTTCTTTATTAACCAATAGACAAATGACCCTCCTCCATCATATGGCGATATGCAAGATATTCATCAGTGTGGCTATGGGATAAGGTCCGTTCAGAAACCCTCTCATCTACTTCCCAAGGACCTAGCTGGGGACATCCCCTTTGACACCTGGAAACCCTGTTAGAGCTAAGTTTTGTGCCAACCCTAAAATGGCTCCCTTAATTAAGATATCTTTTTCCCTGCTCCTATATCTACCCTTCCTCCATCTCAACCATCCTATTCCCCCAAGATCTCCCCAATCCTCTCCTTCTCCCTTCTCTCTCCCCATCTCCCCTTCCCTCATCCCACCCCTACCCCTATGCTGTCAACTTTTGCCCAGTGTTCTTCTCTACTTCCAATATCCAGAAATATATATATATATATATATATATATATATATGTTTTTCTTTGGGTTCATCTTATTTAGCTTCTCTAGGATCATAAATTATAGGTTCAATGTCCTTTGTTTATGGCTAGAATCCACTTATGAGTGAGAACATACATTATTTCTCTTTTGGGGTCTATGTTATATCACTCAGTAAAGTGTTTTCTATTTCCATCCATTTGCATGCAAAATTCAAGATGTCATTGCTTTTTACCACTGAGTAGAACTCTAAAGTGTATATGTGCCAAATTTTCTGTATCCATTATTCTATTGAGGGGCACCAAAAAATCCTATACAATAAAAGTACTTCTGGAGGCATTACCATCCCTGATTTCAAACTTTATTACAGAGCTACAGTAATGAAAACAGCTTGGTATTGGCATAAAAACAGAGATGTTGACAAAAGGAATCAAATCTCAGATTCAGATATTAATCCACAAACCTATGAACACATGATTTTTGACAAAGGAGCTAAAAGTGTACAATGGAAGAAAGAAAGCATCTTTAACAAATGGTGCTGACATAACTGGATGTCAACCTGTAGAAGAATGAAAATAGATCCATATCTATCATTATGCACAAAACTCAAGTCCAAATGGATTAAAGAACTCAATATAAATCTGACCACACTGAACCTGATAAAAGAGAAAGTGGAAAGTAGTCTGCAACACATGGGCACAGGAGACCACTTCCTATGTATAACTCCAGTAGCACAGACAATAAGAGCAATAATGAGTAAATGGGACCTTCTAAAACTGAGAAGTATCTGTAATGCAAAGGACACTATCATTAAGACAAAAAGGCAACCTACTGAATAGGAGAAGATCTTGACCAACCCTGCATCAGACAAAGGTCTGATCTCCAAAATATATAAAGAACTCAAGAAACTAGACATTAAAACTCTAATTAACCCAATTAAAAAATAGGGTACTGAACTGAACAGAGAATTCTCAACAGAAGTTCCAATGGCCAAAATACTCTTAAGGTCATGCTCAACCTCCTTAGCGATCAGGGAAATGCAAATCAAAACAACTTTGAGATACCATGTTACACCTGTCAGAATAGCTAAAGTCAAAAACACCAATGACAGCCTATGCTGGAGAGGATGTGAAGTAAGGGGAACACTCATCAGTTGTTGGTGAGAATGCAAACTTGTGCAACCACTTTGGAAATCAGTGTGGCATTTTCCCAGGAAACTGGGAGTCAACCTGCCTCAGGATCCAGCAATTCCACTCTTGGGAATATACCCAAGAGATGCCCAATCAGACTACAAAAGGACTTGTTCAACTATGTTCATAGCAACACTTGACCTTAAATTTTTATTAATAAACCACAATCCACATCCATGCATATCTCTAAAGCATATCCTCCTTTAAATGTAAACAAACATTTATAAACAATATTTGGGAATTTGGGCATAGTCCTCTCCAAATTGCTTTCTGCTTTTTGTTGGGCAAAGTAATTTTGGGGGGTATTCACAGTGACCTTTCAGGGGTTCTTGGACCATCAAACCACATTAATATGGAAAAAATCCACAGATTTTTATTCTCTGTGGAAACAAAAGCAGAACCTCTTTTCCAAAGCAACATATCATTAGACCCAAATTTTGAAGTCAAAATGCATTTAAAATATATATGTTGGTTTAGCTGAGAAGCCTATATAATGAAATGTTCTCTGTACATAGCTCATTTACAGTTCAAAATTCAAAGAAAACACAATAATATACATAATCTAGATTCTCTGTATATACACATATACAGAAGAACTTCTGACTCTATCTATCTATCTATCTATCTATCTATCTATCTGTCTATCTATGTCTGTCTGTCTATCTATCTATGTCTATCTATCTATCTATCTATCTTTCTATCTGTCTGTCTGTCTTCTATCTATATCTACATATTACACACACATATCATCATATTAAAGTGATAAAACATTTAGTATTGATACAGGAATGTATTCTATCCCATAATCCACATTCAATTTTTAAGTTTTTATATCATATTATTGTTAATATTTGCTTATATTTTTATTTTATTCATTTCTGATATCTTTGATTGTTTTTTCTTGACAAAGAAAAAATACAATTTTGAAGTTGTAGTATATATGTACTAAAATGCATTAAAGAAAGTCTTGAGAATTGTGAAATTAGCAAATATGTACACCTCTTCAAGCACCTTTATGCATGTTAGTTTTATGTCAACATTATACAAGCTAGAGTCGTCTGAGAGAAGATAACCCTGAATGAGAAAGTGTGACAATAGCCTTGTGTCTGAATTTCAGGATGCTACTGGAAGAGAAGACTTCTGCCAGAAGTGTGCACCAGGATGTGTTGAGAAGGAAAGCAAAAGTGGTTGGGGTCATGTTGGGAAGGCATGGGTGGGATGTAGGGGCACTTTTTATGGGGTTCAGGATACCAGACTGGCCTCTGGTAGAGTGAGAGACTTCCACCAGAGGTTTGGGCTAGAATATGGTACAAAGGAAAAGAGGAGTACTTGGGAATTTTTCTGGTAAGTAACAGGCTGGAGGCTGGGTAGGATTGATGGGGTATAGCATACCTGATTTTTATGAAGCAGTCCTGGCCTTTGATAGAGTGGAAGGCTTCCATCAGAGCTGTGGGCAGAGATATGGTAGGTATATGCCTTTAATTCAAGCACTTGGGAGACAGAGGCAGACAGTTCAGTTTGAGCTCAAGACCAGCCTTGGCTACAAAGTGAGGTCTAGGACAGTCAAGACTATTAAGTAGGAAAATCCCGTTTCAAAAAACAAGCAACAACAACCACAACAACAAAAGTAGGATTACTGTTTTTAATGGCAGCCAGTGGAATATTATATTCAAAATCAGAAGCTTGTTTTGAATTAAGATCATGTAAATTAAATGCTTAAAACACTTATCTGTATGGCCACTTCTCTGGACATTTGTGTCTCATCAGGCCTTCCTCAGTTCTGCAATTCTGTAGATCTATGGAATCTCAGTTGTGTAAGTGATCTCGTTGCCAGTCAACTTGGGAATGTATGAAGTGTAATCTATGTACAAATTTGATCTTGAGAAATTTCCAAAGAACAAGTTAAAATGTCCTCCTTCAGAAAAATACATAGATCTGATGCTGCAGTGCAATAGGAAAGGATGGTGTCTAATTAATTAATTTAATGATCCAAACAATGTAAATCACATGGACTAGTCCTGATTTCCACTAGAGATGAGAACCCTGTGTGGATTTCTGTCATTTATACATCTAGTGGTCACAGTAGTTTTTATTAGGAAATATAGAAAAAATAAAAATTTACTAACAAGTCATTGTAATGTTGACACAGTACATATATAAAAATGTTACACAAAATTGGCACTACCACAAATCTTTGAAATGCCTTTAAACTATCAATGAAAATAACAAAATTCAAGGGTTTCTGAATTAATATAAATCGTTGCTTTAAAATTATTTACATGGCTTGATAAACACATGAATATAAACATGCTTTTGTAGGATTTTCAGTCATTTGTGACTATCAGAGTTTCCTAAGCACTACCTTTGAGGCAATATTTGAATGTTAATACTACTTACTAGTGATTAACACTATGAGCTCCAAGTACAGAAATATCTCTTGTGTTAAAGCCCAAACATCTGATATGTCCACCTTCTTCACCCAGCCACACCTGCACATTCTTCTCCTGCTAAATGGCTACCAATGGGAAAATCCTACTGAGTGGGGTAGCACAAACTCAGAACGACAAATGATCCATGTTCTTTTGTATATAAGGGTCCTGACTCCAAGTATTCATACATGATACAAAATCTGAGTGACTGCAGCAACCAGAAAGGATCATTACACAGATAGGTATGGAAGCAATAGAGAGGGTAATAGCAGGATAAAATCGTGAATTATTTCATGTACCTAACCATTTCACATATAATATTGTAGTATATGATGCTGTCAGAGAAGCCTATATTTAGATAAATTTTATCATTATGCAGTCATTGGTTTATGCTCATAAAGGATACAGTCTGGTAATAGATACCTATATATTACTAAATAGTAAATATTTATAACTCACCCTGACCATTACCTTCATAACTGAGATGGTAGCCAGTAGATAATATGGACAGCAAACTGTTCATCGATTGAAGCTTCTCTAGTTTCAATTTATGAAGTTTCCTGAAATCATTCACATTTCCCCTAATTTCTTAAGTAAAAGGAATCTTTCTATTATATACATATATTTACTTTTTATTTATTATTATTATTGTTGGGTAGGTGCCTGTGCCATTGTGCACATGTGTGCAGAGGAGAACTTTACTGAGTGAGTCCTCTCCTTCCACATTTATGTGAATTTCAGAGATCAACTCAGATGGTCAGTCAGACTTGTGTAGTAAGTATCTTTACACACTGAGCCATCTTAACTGGTTGTTATTATGACTTCTTCACAATGGATAATATAAAAACATTTGACCCAGTTAAAGAGTAATGAACTCCATAGATCCCTTCACCTTACTTAGTTAGCACACAGTACGAGACATAGCATACTCAGAAAGAAAACAATCAGTGCCCAACTGCATTTTTCACATGCTGCCAGAGTTAACAAAACCTGACAAAACTAGCAGGGCGTCCCTAAAAACCCTGCTCTTAAATTATAGACACCTGAAATTCTCTAGTGTATATCTGATCATGTAATAGAAAAATAATAATAACAGTTGTTACCTGTGTCTCTACCAGGAAGTAATTACTGTGAGTGAGTTGATCCTCCAAGTGAGGGACAAGTTGGCCTTTCCTGGCCTGGATTCTCTCAGAGCTCCAGGAGAAAAGTCAGAACTGAGTCCTCTCTGAGTGATACTCAAGCTCATGACTTTTTGCCCCTCCTCTTGAGAAAAACAAAAGGAGGAAATTGTATGATGAAAGCTGCTGCTGACAGAGAAGAAAGAACCAAGCTACCATATCAGATGCTGCAATATGTCCGTAATCAATATTTGAAGACTGGGCAAATGCACATAACTGTGAGAAAGTAAAACCAGTGTCCTTAACAAAAACATTAGTAAAAAGAAGTGAGCACAGTTGCTCCATTCCTAATTTTATAATTGGTTTATTGAAATTTTTTCTAACATTATTATTTGAAAAAACATCAAAATTACTTTGTATTTTTGAGTTATGTTTATTACAGCTAAGTATGTCCTAGGAATTTCTTTAAAGCACTATCATTTTTGCTATAAAACTCTTACTATATGTTATCTTTAACTTCTTATTCATAGAGAGTGTTTACAGTGGTCCTTTATGTCATTCCATATGGAGTGGTCTTATTGCTGACGTTTTCATGGAAGTGTGATATCAAATCTAAGATATTCTGCATGCTCAGCAAATATTCTAAGACTGAGAAAACAGACTCAGTCTTTGTTTATTGTTTTGTTTTGAGATTTTGGGTGTTTTTTATTTTTTATTTATTTTTATTTTTTAAAAAAAATGAAGTCCTTTATTTGTATCCCTCTCCTTTGTGCATGAAGGGAAGTCAGACACAAACACTAAATTACACCTGAAAATAAAGTATGCATCAAACATTTCTACTCAGGGAGTTGGCTCAGTGGATAAAGTCCTAGGCAACCATGGGGACCTGAATTCTGATACCCAGAACCCTTGAGAAAGCTAGGCACAATAAAAAAATTATTTTTTGAGACAGTTGTTATATCATACTTATTATGCAGCCCAGGCTGGCCTCAAACTCTGAGTCATTTTGACTCAATCTCTTCAGTGCTGGAAATTTAGCTGTCTACCACCATACTAATTTATACCATGTTTCTAATTTAACTTATCTAATAAGTAATAAGCATTTTGTAAATAATGATTTACAATTTTTAAAATACAAAATTATTAATCATTTCTATACAGCATAAATTAAGTAATTAGGTATTTTCTACTGTTGAATATTTAAATTATTTACAATATTTTGTTGGCTGTTAATTTAAAAACTATATGGGCTATACTTTAGAACATACTTAGAAAAACATTTTATGTGTGAAGTCATGGAATCAAAGGAGATAGACATTTAATGAGCTATAGTATAGATTATCACACACACTGTAAATCATTTGTAGTCTACCAGTTGTGTGTGAAAATATTCACAACTGCTTTGCTTAAAGATGAAATAAACTGATTTTTTTCTCTATGAGTTTTGCTCATAAAGTTTGTGATGAGAATTCCTGCAAAGAAGCTGTGTCAGTAAAGACTCATTTGCTCATTTCTGATTAAAACTACATTGAAGTGGAGAGGTTGGGATTCTGTAGATACAAAGACTAACTCCTTTACAACATGATATCTCTAGCTCCTACACAGCCATTCTTTAGCCACCTATGACAGAATTAATAACCTATAACTAATAGATAAAAACTTTGTGAGACCTATTAACTTAGCAGATCATTAACTTTCACCAATCTGAAAGCTAAACATGTCATTTGATGACCTATTTAAAAGCTTCCCCCATTTTTCTGTAACTACCTCTCTGTTGCCCACCAGTATGTCTTAAATTTATCTTGATTTATGAAATTCTCAGTTCTGTAAAATTAAAGAAACTTCATAAAACTACTTCCACTTTGGAATATGGAGCCATGGTCACTCAAAGTGACTCCTGAAGAAACTATCTTTTATTACTTTAAAGGGAAAAGCTGGTTCTTGCATCAACAGCACTTCCTTCAAAGCTCTTGGTGAGGCCTCACAATACTGATTGCTGACTTTAGAAACATTTTTGGGATTAGGGTACAATTAACAGAAGAGCTTTGCTTGGCATGTGCAATTGCCCAGACTAGATCCCAAACAGCACAATGGTGACAGTGGGGATGATGAGGAATGAGGGAAACAAGGCTATTTGATTTCTATAGTCTGCTTTTGTTAGCTAAACCTTGTCAGAATCTCTCAATAAACTTTATTTTCATTTGACTGTAGATTTTCTAACCTGATGGTTTTTTTTTGACGAAATCAATATAAATTGTACATAAGATCA
Source organism: Microtus agrestis (assembly GCA_902806775.1). Classification (NCBI taxonomy): domain Eukaryota; kingdom Metazoa; phylum Chordata; class Mammalia; order Rodentia; family Cricetidae; genus Microtus; species Microtus agrestis. Next base: position 781,924 of record CADCXT010002527.1, on the reverse strand, counting down.
AGATACAGAAATTAGTGGAACACTGGAGAATGGAAAATGGGTTGGAAAAAAGCAAAGGAACCAATGAAGCAATGGAGAGCCTGAACCCACTTGACTATAGTAGAGGCAAACTTCCTGCTTCTCTCTTGTTGTCTGTTTAAAGGACCAGATGGTTTCAATGCAGAATTCTACCAGAACTTCCAAGAAGACCTAATACCTATACTCCTTAAAGTATTTCACAATATGGAAACAGAAGAGTCATTGCCAAACTCCTTTTATGAAGCTACAGTCACTCTAAAACCAAAACCACACAAAGACTCAACCAAGAAAGAGAATTACAGGCCTATCTCAGTCATGAACATCGACGCAAAAATTCTCATTTAATACTGGCAAACCGAATTCAAGAACACATTAGAAAAATTATCCATTATGATCAAGTAGGCTTCATCCCAGAGATGCAGGGCTGGTTCAACATACGAAAATCTATCAATGTAATCCATCATATAAATAAACTGAAAGAAAAAAACCATATGATCATTTCATTAGATGCTGAAAAAGCTTTTGACAAAATTCAACATCCCTTTATGATAAAAGTCTGGGAGAGATTAGGGATACAAGGGCTATACCTAAATATAATAAAAGCTATTTACAGCAAACCGACAGCTAACATTAAACTAATCGGAGAGAAACTCAAAGCCATCCCACTAAAATCAGGAACACGACCAGGCTGTCCACTCTCTCCATACCTCTTCAATATAGTGCTTAAAGTTTTAGCAATAGCAATAAGACAACATAAGGGGATCAAGGGGATTTGAATTGAAAAGGAAAAAGTTAAACTTTCATTATTTGCAGATGATATGATATTGTACATAAGCGACCCCAAAAGTTCCACCAAAGAACTCCTACAGCTGATAAACACCTTTAGTAATGTGGCAGGATACAAGATCAACTCCAAAAAATTAGTCGCTCTCCTATACACAAAGGATATGGAAGCAGAGAGGGAAATAAGAGAAGTATGACCTTTCACAATAGCCACAAACAGCATAAAATATCTCGGGGTAACTCTAACCAAGGAAGTAAAAGATCTATTTGACAAGAACTTTAAGTCATTGAAGAAAGAAATTGAAGAGGATACCAGAAAATGGAAGGACCTCCCTTGCTCTTGGATTGGGAGGATCAACATAGTAAAAATGGCAATCCTACCAAAGGCAATTTATAGATTCAATGCAATCCCCATCAAGATCCCATCAAAAGTCTTCACTGATCTTGAGAGGACAATAATCAACTTTATATGGAAAAACAAAAAGCCCAGGATAGCCAAAACAATCTTATACAATAAAGGAACTTCTGGAGGCATTATCATCCCTGACTTCGAACTCTATTACAGAGCTACAGAAATGAAAACAGTGTGGTATTGGCATAAAAACAGAGAAGTCGACCAATGGAATCATATAGAAGACCCGGATTTTAACCCACAAACCTATGAACACCTCATTTTTGATAAAGGTGCTAAAAGTATACAATGGAAGAAAGAAAGCATCTTTAACAAATGGTGCTGGCACAACTGGATGTCAACCTGTAGAAGAATGAAAATAGACCCATATCAATCACCATGCACAAAACTCAAGTCCAAATGGATCAAAGACCTCAATATCAATCTGAACACACTGAACCTGATCGAAGAGAAAGTGGGAAGTACCCTACAACAGATGGGTACAGACAATCGCTTCCTAGGTATAACCCCAGCAGCACAGACATTAAGGGCAACATTGAATAAATGGGACCTACTGAAACTGAGAAGCTTCTGTAAAGCAAAGGACACTGTCACTAAGACAAAAAAGCAACCCACTGACTGGGAGAAGATCTTCACCAACCCCGCAACAGACAAAGGTCTGATCTCCCAAATATATAAAGAACTCAAGAAACTAGACTTTAAAATGCTAATTAACCCAATTAAAAAATGGGGCAGTGATCTAAACAGAGAATTTTCAACAGAAGAAGTTCGAATGGCCAAAAGACACTTAAGGTCATGCTCAGCCTCCTTAGCGATCAGGGAAAAGCAAATCAAAACAACATTGAGATATCATCTTACACCTGTCAGAATGGCTAAAATCAAAAACACCAATGATAGCCTTTGCTGGAGAGGCTGTGGAGGAAGGGGTACCCTCATCCATTGCTGGTGGGAATGCAAACTTGTGCAACCACTTTGGAAAGCAGTGTGGCGGTTTCTCAGGAAATTCGGGATCAACCTACCCATGGACCAAGCAATGCCACTCTTGGGAATATATCCAAGAGATGACCGATCATATTACAAGGACATTTGTTCAACTATGTTCATAGCAGCATTATTTGTAATAGCCAGAACCTGGAAACAACCTAGATGCCCTTCAATGGAAGAATGGATGAAGAAAGTATGTAATATATACACATTAGAGTACTATGCTGCGGAAAAAAACAATGACTTCTCAAATTTTGCATGTAAATGGATGGAAATAGAAAACACTATCCTGAGTGAGGTAACCCAGACCCAAAAAGATGAACATGGGATCTACTCACTCATAATTGGTTTCTAGAGATAAATAAAGGTCAGTGAGTCTATAATTTGATATCCTAAAGAAGCTAAATAAGAAGGTGAACCCAAAGAAAAACATATAGCTATCCTCCTGGTGATGGGAAGTAGTAAAAATTGCCGGCAAAAAATTGGGATCTTGGGGGTATGGTGGGAGGGGGGTAAGGGGAGATGGGGAGAGAAAAGTGAGAAGGGGAGGTTGGGGGAATTTGGGGAAACGGTATGATTGGGATAAAGGAAGGCTGTTTAGGGGAGCAGGGAAGCACATATCTTAATTAAGGGAGTTATCTTAGGGTTGGCAAGAGACTTGGACCTAGAGGAGCTCCCAGGTGCCCAAAGCGATGTCCCCAGTTAGTTCTTGGGGCAGCTGTGGATAGGGAACCTGAAATGACACTATCCTATAGCCATACTGATTAATATCTTGCATATCACCATAGATCCTTTATCTGGCGATGGATGGAGATAGAGACAGAGACCACACTGGAGCACCGGACTGAGCTCCCATTGTTACAATGAGGAGCAGAAGGAGGGAGAATATGAGCAAAGAAGTCAGGACAACAAGGGGTGCACCCACCCACGGAGACAGTGGGGCTGATCCATTGGGAGCTCACCAAGGCCAGCTGGACTGTGACTGAAAAAGCATGTGATAAAACTGGAATCTCTGAATTTGGTGGACAATGAGGGCTGCTAAGAAGCCAAGGACAATGGCACTGGGTTTTGATCCTACTTTGATGTTCTGGCTTTGTGGGAGCCTAGCCAGTTCGGATGTTCACCTTTCTAGACCAGGATTGAGGGAGGAGGACTTTGGACTTTCCACAAGGCAGGGAACCCTGATTGCTCTTTAGACTGGAGAAGGAGGGGAAGAGTGGTGGGATGGGGGGGGGGGGGGGAAGAGGGGGTGGGAAATGGGAGGCAGGGAGGAGGCAGAAATTTTTTTTCAATAAAAAAAAAAGAGATAAAGAACACAATTTTAAAAAAAAGCAGCACCAGAAAGAAAGATGCCATGCAACAGAGCCAGGTAGAGAGTGTTTTTTTTTTTTTTTTTTTTTTTTTTTGAGGAAAGTGAATGGGAAATGAGTAGAAAGGAGGAAGGGAGATCAGCCTTTGGGGACAGGAGTGACAGAAATGAAAGAGAAGGAGAGAGAGAGAGAGAGAGAGAGAGAGAGAGAGAGAGAGAGAGAGAGAGAGAGAGAGAGAGAGAGAGGCTGGAGGTAGGCAAGGCCCACCTTTTAAAATGGAATGCAGTGAATATGGACAGGATGTGCTCTTATTGATTGCTGCTGAGGTTGTCCTGTCACATCCACAAGAGCAGGCCAGTACAGATGCCTGACTTCTAACATCTCTTCTTTTAGCCTTTAATTCGCAGTCCCTTACTCTTCATTCCTTTCTACCTCTTAAGTTTGCTGCTAATTATTTTACAATGTAAGACCATTGTCTTACATGGTTGGTTTCAGTCTCCTTACATGGCTCCTTTTGTAGACTTAAAAAAGAACTTTTAAATTTATTATTATTATTATGATGATGATGATGATGAATAGATCTAATGATTGTATGTGAGTTTGAGTGCATTCATTCCATGGCTTGCAAGTAGGGGTAAGAGGATACCTTTGGGAATTAGTACTTTTCTTCCACTTTGGGTTTTATGGATCAAATTTGGGGAGGTTATCAGGCTTGTGTGGCCAGTGCTTTACTCATGGAGACATTTCACAGGTCCACTACATGGTTATTAAACCATTATCTCTGAGTTCCCTATAATTTACCATTATTATACACCAGATGTTTTGGAAAACAGTTCACAGATATTAATTCATCTCAACAGTGTAAGACAAGTTCATTGGGTGCTTCCAGAGTGCCTCTAGCTAGTCACTTTCATCTCTATCCCCAACAGATCAGCATTGAGTAGTAGGGCCCAGGGGAGCCCGTTCTCCTTCCATAGATGACTGTGGTGAGCACCTAACTGTGTGGACCTAGTGCTAACTGCTCATAGGCACAGCAGCTATGACTAAGCAGGTTCTTTGTCTAACCACCGTCGACAACTCTGTTTCACCCACACTATTTTTTGTTTGTTTGTTTTTTGTATTTGTTTTTTCAAGATAGGGTTTCTCTGTAGCTTTTGTATCTGTCCTGGAACTCACTCTTTTTTTTTTATTGAAAGAAAAAAAATAAATTCCCACCTCCTCCCAGCCTCCCATTTCCTTCCCCCTCCTCTCACTCTTCTCCTCTCCCCCCCCCTCCAGTCCGAAGAGCAGTCAGGGTTCCCTGCCCTGTGGAAAGTCCAAGGTCCTTGCCCCTCCATCCAGGTCTAGGAAGGTGAACATCCAAACTGACTAGGCTCCCATAAAGCCAGAACATGAAGTAGGATCAAAACCCCTTGCCATTGTCTTTGGATTCTCATCAGGCCTCATTGTCCGCCATGTTCAAAGAGTCCGGTTTTATCCCATGCTTTTTCAGTCACAGTCCAGCTGGCCTTGGTGAGCTCCCACTAGCTCAGCCCCACAGTCTCAGTGGGTGGGTGCACCCCTCGTGGTCCCGACTTCCTTGCTCATGTTCTCCCTCCTTCTGTTTCCCATTGGAACCTTGGGAGCTCAGTCCGATGCTCCAGTGTGGGTCTCTGTCTCTATCTCCATCCATCTTCAGATGAAGGTTCTATGGTGATATGCAAGATATTCATCAGTATGGCTATAGGATAGGGTCATTTCAGGTTCCCTATCCTCAGCTGCCCAAGGAGCTAACTGGGGATATCGCCCTGGGTTTCTGGGAGCCCCTCTAGGTTCAAGTCTCTTGCCGACCCTAAGATGACTCCCTTAATTAAGTTATGTGATTCCCTGCTCCTCTATCCAACCTTCCTTTCTCCCAATCATCCCGTTTCCCCAAGTTTACTCATTCTCCCCTTCTTACTTTTCTCTCCCCATCTCCTCTTACCCCCATCCCACACCACCCCCAAGTTCCCAATTTTTTGCCCGGCAATCTTGTCTACTTCCCATATCCCGGATAATAACTCTATGTTTTTCTTTGGGTTCACCTTCTTATTTAACTTCTTTAGGATCACAGAATATAGACTCAATGACCCTAGACCAGGATAGTCTCAAACTCACAAAGGCCCAACTGTCTCTGCCTCATGACTGCTGGGAGTAAAGGTGCATGCCCCCACCGCCCAGCTTCACCCACGCATCTTTTAAGTGATATCTCCATGTCAGTTTCTTTCTGAAGAGAAGTGATAGTTCCCACTATTTTATGTATCCAGCAATCTACCCTGTACCTTTGCTTGGAGATGTGGTGGCTCTGGAGTCTGTGCAGCCTACTGCTTTAATCCTGACTTGTCTGAAATAGAACACGCTGATTTTCCTGCTAAGTAATATCGGGCATCTCATTTTGTAGTGATTTGATAAAAACAAAACAAGAAGTGCAGTTGACATGTTGTGATGCTAAATCATATGTTAGACATCTATGTCTCTTATGGTTATGCACTGAGTTTTACTATTGATGCTAATGATCAAAGACCTACCTATTCAAGCATAGACTCTGCCCAAAAAGCATAAGCAAAGAAATTTCCCAGATCTACTCTCTGTACTCCATACAACTAAGCTCTGAATTTCTAGAAAAATTTAAATTATTGATGAGCATGAATATCATGAGAAAATAGAGTCAATTCAGTCCAAACTGACGGAAAATCTCACTGTGATTATTTGACCAAAGTGCAGCACAAAACAGAAAATACCAAAATTCATTCCAACAGAGTAGTGTAACAGAGATGTATGAAGTCTGAAGAAAGTTTTTATTTTCTTGAATTTTGCCTCCAAATTCAGTTTTCTGGAAAAAATCCCCACACATACACATTCAAGTATTTATTTACTTCTTTGGCTTCTTTGCTGTATAAGTCTTTGTTTGTTAAAACACAATTTCATGTTCCTTTATGTTGAGATGCACAACAAATTCAAACTAGTGGGTCCCTGGGACCACAGTGGCATCATCATATAACAGTGCGAATAGATCTTCCTGCCCCAGGCTGAGGTGAAGTTTCACTGGGAGGACTGGCTGGTTCTGGCCAAATTCACACCTCTTAATACTTCTGCCTTAAGGTGGAACTTTCACAAAACTGAAATACGGTAAACTTCACAGCTCTTAAGAAAAACAAAAACAGCTCTATTTTGAGATTTCCTGTGACCATAACCACATGTGTCCTGGCATTTACAATCACAACTTTTCTAATACTTTGCATTAGCATGTCTACCCACACAGTCTTGCTGAACCTCAAGCAATGAGGGGGACGAAATGTAAAGGATGCTTCAGGAACTCAGTAAGAGTGATAAAAAGGGATCAGAAAAGGTTTTCACATGGATCTATGGGCTCTATGATACAGAGGTATAGAACTTGTTTATAGAGAAGACAGTTAAATATCAATACATAATACCTTTTTTGTTTCTGTTCTCTCTCCAAGGGCAACACCACTGCATCTCCTATGGAGTGAGCAGGCTCAGCTCATTCTCTTCAAAACACTCTTTCTTTCAAATTTAACTATTTTTATTTCTGATAAGTGATCTGATGTAGTTCAGGATGGCCTAGAGCTGACTATGTAGCTAAGACAGGCCTGGACTCCTAATCTTCCTCCCTTCAACTTTTGAGATCCAGGATTACAGTGTCAACCACCATCTCCAGTACTTACATCATCAATTTACTTTTGATTTTGTATATTTTGATTTCAATATGATGTTTATCCTAATTCATTATCCAGTAACCTTCGGAATTCAGTTATTGAAACAATCACATGATTCTGTAGATCAATATATGCATTAGCCCTTTTAAACAGCTCTCACACATTTTAAGTAAAGATATATGAGTCTAATAGTAATATATTCAAATAACCTCTGCTATCATTTATATTCCTGATAATAATATGTTATATCCATATTCCTAATGGTACTCTTCAATAGTGTCCAGTTTTGATTCCTACCATTCACATGGAGTTAAAATCTTGGGGATTTTTGTCTGTAGACCTTTATTATGGCTTGTTTCTGTTTCAATTTAGCAGAGATTAGCATCTCCCAGCCTTTCCAGGCTTTCATCATGGACTAAGACACAGGCATTCTCTAGGAATCTTAATGATTTTTGGTGCTTTGCTAGGATGACTGGGGTACTTAGTCATGTGAACTGAGAACTGCTGGTTTATCACCTTTCCCAGTGAGAGAGGCCCACATTGGGATTACCCTAACTGTTGAGACAGCATCCCCAAGGATTGCGCAATTAAGTGAGACTTCAGCTTTCCCTTGTGATTCATCTGCTGTTACTCTAACAGTGAAGACCTACTAAATTCTCATATATGCTGTCTTAGTTAGGGTTACTAGTTTGAAGAAAAATGACTCAAATATGTTTCAGTGCTTGAACATTAGTGAGCAACAGTAACTGAGAGGGATTAGAAGGTGTGGCGTATTTGGAGTAGGTGCCTCTTTGTTAGAGGAAGTCTATCACTGGTTGTGGGCTTTGAAGTTTTAAAAGTAAAGCCAGTTCCAGTGTCTCCTCTTTCTGCTGCCTGCAAGATCCAGATATAGCAGCCTTAGCTACTTTTCTATCACTATGTCTGCCTGAATAACACCATGCTTCTTGCCATAATGAAAATGCACTAAACCCCAGAAACTTTAAGAATGAGACAATTAAATTATTTTCTTTATAATAGTTGCCATTCCTCTCTTTCTTTTTGGATTTTCAGCTATGAAAAAGGAAAGATAATGATGTGCTTTATGTTTTGCATCCATCCAGGCCTATTATTGCATACAAATATTAATTACCACAAAACAAACCTGTAGTTAATGGGTATGGAATTGCACAATGAGAGGTAAATCAACAGACTTTACACAGCAAAATAAGGAGAAGAACCACACATTTGTGAATAGCAAAAGGAACCAGAGAGTATTTTCTGGCAAATGGACAACCACGCCAGTACCTACAGCTACACTGAATAAAGCCACAAACCATCAGAATACCTACATTAATCATCATTAAATAAAGCAGCAAATCAATCAATAAATAAATAAACTCTACTGATACCAGCTCAGTGAAAAAATATCAGCACAAATTTATTGGGTGGATTGGATAGGGATGTTCATAATTGTTATAAGTTGGAATGATTGCAGCTTCTCATTCAAAATTAAAAAAAATATAATAGCTCTATGCTTTCAATTACACTAGATGCAGATGAAGTTATCAGTAGGCATCACACATTTGTCACACAAATGACAGTGACTCTCTATGGGTCTTTGCCAATACAGAACAGTTCTTTTGTTACAAAATGTTCAATGAACAGAACCACTTTGCTTTTATCGGCTTAACACAGCTCTCAGCCTTTGAAATCTGTCATCCTGAAGTCAATGCTAACTGATCTCTTCAACAAGTAGATTACAACTACCAGAATAGCATAAGGCCTACACTGTGGATCAGAGAGAGACTTAAATAGGACACCAGCAGCAAAATTAACAAACATAATGAAAGATGCACTCTATTGGAAAGAAGTTCAAAGGAACTGGGAAATACGAGCAGGACTTGTTTTCATAAGAAGTCAACAGTATGTGTAGGTACTCTCCTAGTCTGGTTTCTGATACTGTGCTATAACACTGAACCAAATAAACTTAGGAGGGAATGGCTTATTTCATTTTATGTGTTAATACACAATATTGGGGGAATATAATACAAAAATTCAGGTGAGCAGAAACCACAGTGTAACTCTCTTACCAGTTTGCTCCACAGCTCAAGATTAGCTATTTTTTTTTCTTATTATTGCAATATTTTAAAAAAAAACTGTCTTTTTTTGTTTTACATACCAATCCAAGTTCCCACTCCCTCTCCTCCTCACATTCCCGCCACATACCGCCTTACCCCACCCCCATCCAATGCTCAGTGAGTGTTAGGCACTTTGCTTTGGGGAAGGTCCAAGGCCCTCCTTACTGTATATAGGCTGAGTAGGTATTATCCAAAGATAATAGGTTCACTATATATATATATATATATATATATATATATATATATGTATGTATGTATATACATATATACATATATATATGCAGCAGAGATAATTCCTGGTGCCACTGCCAGTGGCCCTTAGGTCTGCCCCAGCCATGCAACTGTCAACCACATAAAGAGGGACTAGTTTGGTCGTATGCCTGTTCCTTTCCAGTCCAGCTGGAATTGGTGAGCTCCCATTAGCTCAGGTAGACTGTTTCAGTTGGTGTACCCATCTTGGTCTTGACCTCTTTGCTCATATTCTCATTCCCCCGACTCTTCAACTGGACTTTGGAAGCTCAGTCCACTGCTCCAATGCGGGTCTCTGACTCTATTTCTATCAGTTGCTGGATGAAGATTCTATGGTGATATTTCTAATATTCATCAGTCTGACTATAGGGCAAGTCTGGATAGGGACCCCTCTCTTTTATTGCTTAGGGTCTTAGCTGGGGTCATCCTTGTGGATTCCTGGGATTTTCTCTAGAGCCAGGTTTCTTGCTAATCCTGTAATGGCTCGTTCAATCAAGGTATATCTTTCCTTGCTCTCATCTCTGACTTCCTCCATCTCGACTATTCAATTCCCTCAAGTTCTCCTCATCCCTCCCCTTCTCTCCTCCTCTTTCCCGTCTACCCTCCCTTCTCCCCCGCCCACCACAATGCTCCCAGTTTTTTCAGGTGATCTAGTCTGTTTCCACTTACTAAATGGATCTATATATGTTTTTCTTAGGGTTCACCTTACTACTTAGCTCTCTAGGATCATGAACTTTTGGCTCCATATCCTTTGTTTATAGCTAGTATCCACTTATGAGTGAGTATATAGCATATTCATCTTTTACGTCTGGGTTACTTTACTCAGGAGAGTGTTTTCAAATTCCATCCATTTACATGCAAAATTCATGATGTCATTTTTTTATACTGCTGAGTAGTACTCTAATGTCTAAATGTGCCATATTTTTTTTATCCATTCTTTGGTTGAGGGGCATCTAGGTTGTTTCCAGGTCCTGCCTATTACAAATAATGCTGCTATGAACATAGTTGAATAAATACCTTTGTAGTATGACTGACTGTCCTTTGAGTATATGCCAAAAAGTGGTATTGCTGGATTCTAAGGTAGGTTGATTTCCAATTTTTTGAAAAAATGCCATATTGATTTCCAAAGTGGTTGTAATAGTTTTCATTCCCACTGGCAATGGATGAGTGTTCCTGATATTCCACATTCTCTCTAGCATAAGCTATCATTGGTATTTCTGATCTTAACAATTCTGACAGGTGTAAGATGGTAACTCAGAGTTGTTTTGCCTTGCATTTCCCTGATAGCTAAGGATGTTGAGCATTCTCTTAAGTATCTTTCGGCTATTTATGATTCTTTTTTATTAGGTTTTTAACAAATGATCTTGTCTCTTTCCAATTTCCAGGCATATATATATATATATATATATATATATATATATATATATAATTTGTTTTTCTTCCTGTTGAGAATTCTCTGTTTATTTCTGTACCCCAATTCTAATTGGGTTATTTAGCATTTTGATGTCTAATTTCTTGAGTTCATTATATATTTTGAAGATTAGTCCTTTGTCTGATGTGGTTTGGTGAAAATATTTTCCCTTTCAGTAGGCAGCCTTTTTGTCTTATTGACCGTGTCCTTTGATTTATAGAATCTTCTCAGTTTTAGGAGGTTCCTTTAATTTATTGTTCATATCAGGGTCTGTATTTTTGGGATTCTATATAGAAAGTGGTCTTCTGTGCCCATGCATTGAAGAGTACTTCCCACTTTCTCTTCTATCAGGTTCAGTGTGGTCAGTATAAAGACCTTTATACTGAGGTCTTTAATCTCTTCTCTGTGTTCCATATCCTGGTCTACAACTTTAGAAGAAGATTTTGACTTTTCTAGAGAGCAGGCCAGACCTAGGGATCCCAGAAAATAAACAAACAAATTAATAAAGTACAAAATTAAACAAAATGCCATCAGTATTTGAAAGAGACATTCAGAAAGAAAAAAAATGTTGGCAGGGGATAGAAAGGAGATAAAGGAGTGGGGATGAATGTAGTCAAAATGCATTCTAAACAGATAGAAAATTGTAAATAAATTTAGTTTTTATATTGTTAAAAGGCAAGTAAATCAATCACCATATTCTACTACTTAAATTATTGTAACAAAATACCCAAGGCTGAGTGATTTATGAAGAAAAGAGATGCACCAGGCTGTCAGTCTGGGAAGTATGAGGTATAGGACTTGGCAGTCCTATCTGCTCATCAACATTGCAGGTGGCACTATGGAGGAACCACATGACAATATGTGGGAAATGGAGATGTCAGATGGTGAAGATAGGAAACCGGAAGTAGAGAAGAATCCTCTATGGTCTTCATAATAGCCAATATTGGAGAACATAGTCACTCCTTAGGAGCAACGTTAATTTGTTCCTAGGGCAGAATTACAAAGATCTAGTATTTGAGAGTTGGCAGAACTTCCTGTATATATGACAACATTGGTACTGTGTACCTGACAAGCAAGTCTTCAAAGCAGGAACTTATAGGAGACAAACACGCATGTGCTCATTTGAAAGTGTTTATTAGCTGAAAAGTAAAACTATGGTACAATCCACAGACTCAGAGATAGTAAGTAAAAAGGAGGGCTCAAGGGCTTTGTTCATGTTTCCCTGGGAAGGGAAAATAGAAGAGTTTTCCTGAGTGGACTTGGGCAGGAGGAGATGGGAACATAAGGGATTAGATGAAAGTGAGGAAAAAGTATTGAAAGAGACAACTGAAAGTGGACAGGCATTTCAGGATCATATGAGAAGCTGGTGCAAGGGAAAGTTACCAAAATCTACAGGGATGACTCCAGCCAAGAATCCTGGCAGTAGGGTATTCTGAACTGGGATCTTCTGTGACCAGGCAAGACTGCCAATGGAAGTATTGACCATCAACCTAGCCACATAACCTGTGATCTACAATCTATCCTGTCTATTAGATATGCTGGAATTGATGCTTATGCCAATTGTCACCAGATCATCTTCACCCAGCAAGTTAAAGAAACAGATGCAGAGACCCATAGGCAAATTTATACTAAGCCTGGGGAATCCTTCTGAGTAGAGTTGGGAGGGATTGTAGGCATCAGAAGGAACAAGGATATCACAGAATCAACTAACCTGGATTTATAGGAGCTCACGGAATCTGATCCAACTACCAGGAAGCACACATGGAACTGACCTAGACCTCTTCATATATATTATTTGTTTGATCTTCTTGTGGAACTCCTAACAGTGGGAATAGGTTTTATCTCTTTTACTGGCTTCTGGGAACCTACTCCTTCCTCTAGGTTGCCTTGCCCAGCCTTAATAAAAGACAGACATTCATTTTTACTGTAACTTGATATGCCATGTTTTCTTGATATCCATGGGAGGCCTGTCCGTATTTCAATAAAACAAAGGAATGGATGAGGGAGGGGCAGAGGAGAAATGGGGGAAGGGACTTGGAGGAGAAGAGGGATGGGAAACAGCTTTCAAGTTGTAATATAAATAAATAAATGAATAAAGAAAGGAAACAATACAATCAAAAGTGGGGTACAGGTCAAAGCAAATTCTCAAAAGATGGAACAGATCTTTGAACTCAGGGTTGTGTTTTCATTCACCATATGTCTTACAATATTGATAATTCTTAATGATACTTTTCTTTTAATTTTTTGAAGATACCTGCTTATTTATAAACCTAAAATTAATGTTTTTCTTTTCAACCTACCTACTAAGGTTTCACCTTGATAAATTACTCATTATTTTCAGGATTTTTGTTTTGTTTTTCAGTAGATCTCTTAGAAAGTTTCTTCACTATGTGCACATCCACATCTTTTCACATATAGTCTTGAGCATATTACCTCTGTGCACCCAAGGCAACAACAGAGAACAGCAAGAAAGACTGGAGAAAATGATGTGTTCACCAGGCTCTCCTATAAACTCTTACTAACTCAATTTTCTTTTAACTCTCCATGTTCTGTGCCTCTGTGTAGGGTGAAGAGGACAGGCAAGTATTTAATCAGTGCCAAACTGTTCTGTATGTGAACAGTTTTTAAATTTTTTTATATGTGTGTATGTTTTGCCTCCATGTATCTGTGTACCAGATAATGAGTGTAGTACTCCTAAAGGCCAGAGAGAGAGTCAGAAACCCTGGAACTTGGCATACAGATCCACTCTTAGGCCCTGTGTGAGTGCAGGGAATCAAAATTGGGTCCGTGGGAAGAGTAGTCTGTGTTCTTACCTCCTTAGCCAACTCTCCAGTCCACTGTGTGAACATTTTTATCGGGAATGTGAATAGTAGTCAATATTATTTGCATATTCAACTGTTAGAAACCTGTGTCTTCACTTAAAATGTGTGAGAATTGCTTTGAAGTACTAAGGTGCGGGTTAAACCTCAGATCCCTTTGATTATTTAAATAGTTGAATTCCTAGGCTTACTGGATAATGAGCTAAGATTAAACATCTCATCAAAATAAAAAAAATACATAAAGTGAAAGAATGATGTGAGGGCTTGAACCAGTGGCTTATGCTGTAACCAAAGAATTCACAATTTGGAGAAAGGAGAATCAGAAGGCTAGGCCTGTCTCAGCTATAGTCAGTTCTGGGCCATCTATATCAGACCATATGTCAGGAAAAAAATAAACGTAAAAAAAAATGCTTTGAGAAGGATGAGCTGAGCCTTCAGACTCCACAGAGGGTGCTGTGGAGTTAGAGAACTATTTAGAGTTTCTTCTCTGAACTGTGATACAGATAGTGTACATGGAATGAAGAGACAAATAGCTTAGTTATGGATTTCATTCCCTGATATGGAAGAGTTCAGATATTCATCTTAAAATTTTGGGGCACCCCTTTTATTACTCTTACTGAGTTGCTAAAACATATTTCTCATTTTTTTTGCTCTCAGTGCTTCTGGCTCAGCAAGACACACTACCACCATTCTGAACCACTGTGTGGGTAGGCATGATAAGGCAGAGTATTAGAACAGTTCTGATTGTAAATGCCAGAATATTTCGGATGGATATCGGCACAGAAAATCTCAAAATAGAGATTTTTTTTCTTTTTTTCTTTTCTTGCTTTAAGACCTGTGAAGGTTAGTGTTGTTAAAGTTTGACTTCTGAAGAGAAGTTCCATGAGATGGGATTCTAACCAAGAATGGCAGTTCCTCCCGGTGAAGTGGTGGGAACCAAGCTTCTCAGTGGGCAGTTAGCTATTCCAGATAACATCCTCAGCATGGGCAGGAAGAGTATCTTGCAGATATGAAATCATAAAGCCACTGATGAGGGCTGAGGGTGTGACCAGAGGTTTGAAGGTGTAACAGCACAGATGTACACAGCTTACTGGTAATGTCTCACCACAAGTGATAGGCACATAATGTGACCTCCCAAATAAAAGTGGCTTATGCAGCAATGAATCAAGAACATCAATAAATGCTGGAATTTATGTCTATCTATATGTGATTTTGCACAAAAGTGAATTTAAAGAATAATATTAAAGAAAATAAAAAAATATTTAAAAAAATTTTCACCTTTCTTTTTTGTTAGCTGGTTGTGATTCAGTTTCATACTTTTTTTTGATACCCTTTGCTCAGAGAACTTCAGTGTGAGTTTCAATCAATTAGTTATGAAGAGACTTAATCTTTAATATAATCATCTTCATTTGAAAACTTTATCAGAAACTCAAAGCTTCATAATAAACAGAAAATAAAGTATGCAGCTGCTACTTTATTTGGCGTTCCAGTTATTGGTATGATTTTGTCTCCATTATGTATTTAGTTTCTGTTCACACTATTGTCCTTGTTTTTCAAACACACTGTTGACACCTTATCTATTGTCCATTCCGCTGTTACAGACAGGATGGAAAGGATGTTGAGCGTGTATCACAGTTTCAGAGAGCAAGAGACAAACAACATTCATAAATGAGCATGTGCTGTGCATTTGCTCTGTCTTCCTCCTGAGGACCACAACCTCCCATCGAGGATGGAAAAAAGAAAAATGTCTCAACAGCATTAACCTTTCTGTGAAGAGTTTTATGTGAATCCCCAGACCTGAGATCATCAGGGGTGTTTTTCTCACTGCTGTGAATTCCTTAGATACTTGGTTTTACCTATAGTCTCTATTTCAAAATAAAACACCTGCCCTCCCAGAAACTTAGGTTCTTTTTCTGTTATAATAAAACATAGACAAGCCAGCATATGGAATGAAGGATGTATTTTCACTAACAGTTCATGTTTATAGTCCTTTATGGTAAAGAAGTCACTGTAGCTGGAGCTTGAGGCAGCTGATCACATTTCATCATAGCAAGAAACAGAGAGCAATTAATGAGTGCTTGTACTTAGCTTGCTCTCTTCTTTTATACGGTCTGGGATCCCAGTGTAGGAAAATGACACCAGCTACAATGGATGAATCTTCCCAACTCGATTATCCTGGCAAATATAATACTTCACAGTTTTGTTCAGAGCTAAATCTAGCATAGATAATCTCCGACAGTTGTGCCCAAGTCTTGTCTCTGTTTGATCATGTCAAGTCCACAATACTAATCACCATTCCCAATTTGATATGATAGAGATACTATTTCATTGTGTATGCTGGTTCAATACAATTGCTGTAATTGTGCATAGGCTGAGTAAGCTACAATGAAACGAGTCTTGTTTTGGTGCAGATTTCTTAAAGTTGGACAGGTCACAGTCAGGTGTCATCATTTGGGGTAATATCAACCGTCTGCCAATTCACGGCACAAAGTGAAAAGTGATAGTTACAGACAGGCACGTGTAGAAAAATGAACTGGATTTATGGGCTTGCCTTATGACACCTGCTGTCAGAGAGGAGGGGTGTTTTACAGATAAGGTTTCATTTAATAGCTCTAGGTGTTGTGAAACTCAATATGTAGTAGACCAAGCTGTCCTTGTACTTCTGAGTATTCTACTGCCTCTGTTTTGTGGGATTGCATCAGTGTGTTGCCATGCACTGGAACATATAAGTTTTTGTTTATATAAGTCATATTGAAGCCATCATATGCATTATATACATATCACACACATGCATGCACACACAATGTAAACTGTCCAGTAATGTGTATCTATAACAGAACTGAGGAGGAGAACACAGGACAATTTTGAGTTTGAATCCATCCTGGGCTGCTTAATGAGTTTCAGGCCACTATTCATTATACAACATGACCAAACAAACAAATAAATAAGCAAGCCCTGAAAAGATGAGCATGTCGTTCATGGTCCATCTCTCGTGGGGCACGTGTGAGAGCTTGGGTTTGATAACCCAGGCTCGTTGAAATGATAGCAATGAAACCACTTAATGTGGAAAGAAATCAACTTTCATTGTAAACATTATGTGTGGATTAAAGATAAGTAAACACCAAGAAAATCTCAATGAAAACATGATTATCTTATGGCATTCCTAATATGCATTAATTTTCAATAGACACAACTAAAAAGCAAAAAGTAATATTCCCTCTGAACTATTAATAAATATAGATCTAAGATAAAATTTGTCAAAATTATTAAAATTTGGAACTGAAGAGCTTGCTCATCCCATTTATTTTATACACTCTCATATTTATATATAGCTGTTTCATCATCACTTCTAAGCAATGGCTTCTTTTAATTAGATTACATTTTAGCTAAAGATACTGGTAGTGTTTTCTCAAAATGTGTTGACCTTTATCCTTTCAGTCACCAAATGCTGATTACAAACATGATTCTGCTGCATATGAGGTAGAGAACCTTTCATATGCAGGAATGCATAGCTCATGTTTCTTATCTGTCAGTATCAGCTCTCCACATACAATTTCCTCTTTTTGCTTTGGTCAAGAGGAGGGGCAGAACTTTAACAGTCAAAATATCAAGCAAAACGGATGCTTGTTTGTGTTTCCTTTGGAGCCTCTGAGGGGATACAGAGCTGGAAAGAACAACTTGTTCATCATCATCATTTCCCTTCGCCTGCATCACTACCTGGCTGGGGTATAGGTAACTGTTACTTTAATTCTTTCAGATGTCTCCATCATAGTATCATACTTATTCTAGAGAAATGCCATTCTGTTAGAAATGCTCTGCATGACAGTGACAGAAATAGGAAAGACAATTGATCATGTTAGAACTACGTTGTCTGCCTATGAACATTGGAGTTAAGCTTCAAGAAAGGAATTTTCTTTTATTGTGCTATGATTTTGTCATGTGTGATGTACAGAGAATAATCAGTAGAATTACTTTGTGATTAGTTCTGCTGGTTTACATAGTTTCTTTTGCACTTTGTAGAATTTTATAATTGGAAACCATTTTATTTTCAGAGAATTAAGGAAATTGTAAATAAGTTAAAAAAATTTTATCAATGAAAGTGTGCTAGATATACTAGAAATGAATTAAGTCCATCAACAATTTTTAATATTAATTAATTTCCTAAGAATGAATAATTTATGAGCATTTATGATGTTTACTGACAAATTTTTATTCTTTCTATTTTTTTGAGACAGAATTCCTCCGCAGTTCTATCTCTTTGAAAATTTGATATCTACGTGTTCTGGTCTTAGAGATTCTCTTGCCTCAGATTTCCAAGTACTGGGACAAAAGGCAGGTACCACTGTTGAAAAATTATAATATTCTTTGTGGAATGTTCATTTCCACGGAATCATTGGCAATATTGAATACAGGTATTTTGGCTTTTTCTCAGGACACTTTAATTATCAAATTTGGGATCTGAAATTTTATTTTCCTATACTATTCCTTTCATATAAGCTCTTGGACATTCTTTCTGGTATGCACTTTGTAAGTGTGGTCAAAAGAAGACAAGATCATTTTATATCCATGTGAGTATCACAGCATTTACAAAAGCTTTAAAAGCAAAGAGATTTGGCTTTAAGCAAGTTTTCAGTTTTTTATGTGTTGATAATCATTTTAAAATATCTCAGTTACTTAGGTGGCACCAGTTTTGTCAAACATTCTTACGGCCATGTTACCACTCAGTCTTATTTGGAAATTCAAGGTGTTTTACCATACCTCCGAACAATCATTTATGTGACCACTAGTTGAAAAGGTTTATCAGATATTGGGGAAGGCACCCACCTTCCACAATCTTTACAGCATTATAACCCTTAAAGGAGTTAAAAAAAAAAAAACAACTTCCACCCTACCCCAGCATAAAATTCTGGAATGCTTTAAACTTATACATCATCCCAAAAAAAAGCTTTTAATATAAACCTTCATTGTTTCCTTTCAAGATGAGAAATCAGCAGGTGATATATTCAAAATCGAGAGTTTTTGAGTCTACTTCAGAGTCACAGAATCCTGCCAGTCAGGATGAGACTCAAGGTCTCAGAGAAGATGGCCACAACGGTGAGTGCTCTCCTCCTAGACGTTATACACACCAGACATTGAAAACTGTCCAGCCTTACTGCTGATAGTCAGCTGGTAATAGGAGAACACTGTGAGAAGAAGTGAAGACTTAAAAGCTTTTAAAAATTATAACATTTGAGAGTGGAAAAATCAATAATTTATTTTGCCTGTGTTAGTTTTCTAAATAGTTTTTCTTTTTTGAGTCAGGGTCTCATGTAACCAGGACCAATCTCAACTGTGCTATGTGATAAAGGGTAGCCCAGAATCCTTGATTCTCCTAGCTAAGCCTCTCAAGCTATGGAATTAGTGTGCCTTGAATACATTTTTATAAATTATAGAAACCATCAGGTTTTAGTTAATTTTATCAGAATATGATTTAAAAGATGAGGCCTTTTAAAATGAGAAACTACAGTCTTAAGAAACACCGAACTTGTTAAAGGAATACAATCTTAAAGAAACGAAAAGTATATCTGGGTAGTGGTGGCACATGCCTTTAATCTCAGCTAATTGGAGCAGAGGCAAGCAGATCTTTGTGAGTTCATTGCCAGCCTGGTTCACAAGAGTTAGTTCCAGGACAGGCTCTAAAGCTACAGAGAAAATGATTCAAAAATAAATAAATAAATAACAAAAAAATAAAAAAAGAAAAAGAAAAGAAAGGTATGTGTTAAAAGCAAAGAAAAGCTCTTACTTAAGAAGATATTCCAAGAGTTTCATCAAGCTTCAATGCCAATCATCAGCATCAACACTCAGGTTGGAAGAAAGGTCTAAATTCTGTGATCTTTTCTCTTGTCCTTCAAATTTTGTCCCATTTAACCTCTAAACTGAACACTTCTGTTACATTAGTGTGATGATAATGAGATGTGGACCCTAGAACCCAAGACCTCAAATTGCAAGGATAAATATCTTATTTTTATGAGAAAAACAGAATTGATAGAAAGGAAAAGAGCCGACTTCTATGAATTCTTTTATGATGGAAACTTATAGAGTTCAGAATTTTTATACTATCTACCAGTTTCTCAAGGTTGATCTTTCCTTCCTCTTCATTCTGAGTTGTGATATCTTAGTGGGCTGCTAATTACAGCTTGGAGTTTCCTACCGGAATCTTGCATATACCTTCAGTGCTTTGTAAGATGAACAAACTGTGTGCCCGGATGAGGCAGTTCAAGCCTGACATTCCAGCTTCCTGTGAGACTGAGTCAGGAAGACTGAGAGTTCAAGGCTGAATCGCAAAAATTATCTGAAGTGCTAGCAAACTGCTTCTCTACATAAGGTATAAACTGAATAATTGTATACCATCCAGAAATTGAAAACTTAAACTTTTTAGAGCTTATTACAATTTATAAATTATAAAAAATAAAGGGTTTCATTATGACTTTTGTATATGCCAATAATTTACTGATCATCTTTATCCATTATTATTATATCCTGATACCTTTTCCCTGTTATCGTTCCAGCACCTTCTAACACTCTACTTTGATGTATTGGCAGTATTATTTCCTTTGTCTTTAATTATTACTTTCATGATTACATGTGCTTACATATGCAGTTGTCGTTCCATTTAATGCTGTTCACATACATATATTTTAGAGTTGACAACTTGGTATTAGATATCCAATTATGGGCTCATTCTAGAAGAGATTTATTTTCTTTCTCACCTGTCATCAATTGCATATAGTTCTTCATCTAGGAGTAGGAAAGTATGGAGATTTCCCCTGACCTTATTGGCATGTCCTCTGGTGTTGGGGTTGTGCATGTCTTGCTTGGGTTTTGCTATTTTTGAGATTACTGAATGCAGCTTCCCTGCTTGAGTCTCTGTATTTTACAATCTCCAGTCCTCTCCTCTTAGCTGTTCCCTGAACATTAGGTGTAGGAGCTAGTTTGTATTCTGGAATTTTGCTTAAGACATTAGAGTTTATCATCTCTTTTTTCATATGATGCTCCAGGTTATGTCTAGTACTGATCCATGGGATGGTCCTGGGGATGATTCTCTTTCCAATTTTGATGTGTTTAGAGTAACATCTCTTACAATCTCCTGACATCTCATTGCAGTGGCTCTCTGGATCCTTTGCTTACTTCTGATAATGGCAATGGCAGTGTGGCTGACATACAGTGAGTAATTAGCATACATAATTTTCCTAGGTAATGCAAATAGACACTAATTATGCCACAGAGATCATACTTTGGCCATTATTTGTGTATCAACAGATGATATTCCAGGTGACCTGGAGTTTGTAAGTTTTTTTGTTTTCCCCTAGGCTCCTGAACCCTTGGGCATTACAATGACTTGCAGCTGTCTTGGACTTATTCTGTCTTACTCATGATAATATCCCCTTTAATAATACATGTGTTGCTGATATTCGGCTTTCTGAGCTCTGATGATTATGAATCTGACATAGACAATCTCTAAAAGTAGCAGAATGAAACAAATGTTTTTTTATGGAATTCTTTCACAAGCTTATATTGAGGTCATGGTTAAGGAAAAAAATCTGTACACAGAAGTTCTAAAATTTCAGCTTTATCTTTTGTTTGATGTCCTCACATCCTTAGAGAAAACCACAGATGGATTAATCTTTATCAAAAATAGAAATATGCATATTATTGTCTCTTCTCGTGTGGGTAGTTCATCTGCTCGAATATTAACTGTGGTATTGCTTCATGTTTCTTAGTTCAAATTTTCATGCTGTGTTAGGTTCCTCTATTTTACTTAAATATTTGTTTGTTAGCCATTTTTGTGAAAAATGAAGAAGTCAGAAACTAAGCTGCCTCTACAGTAATATTTTTAGCTATTTCATCTATTTTACATTGAAGCAGCCAATAGCGACAAGTTCATGTTTCCATTCTTACAGTGAGGTAATTGAAGTGTTGCTTTTTAAGCATCAAAATAGCAATTAAAGTAATGATATGTGCTGATTGTCAACATGAAGATTTTCTCTAACCTTAAATTTCAATATTTACTCCTTATAAGCATTTGTGCATTATATATACTACTAACATTAGTTTACCAGTATAGTCAAGAAAAACACAAAGTGTAAAAAACTCTAAACAACCACAATTTCTATAATTAATTGATGTGTTACTTCTCAACGTTAAAGTACAATTTAAAATAATAATATATGTTGGTGTCAAGATGAAGCTTTTTTTAATCTTAAATTTCAATCCTTATTCAAAATTATCATTTTTTGGTGTTATATCTGCCACTAATTTTAGTTTTTCAGTATAGTAGAAACAACCATGAACTGCAGAAAACTCTAAACAGCCTCACTCAACAGTATCACATGCTGAAAGGTAACAACTCCTTAATGAAAGAAATGCTGAGAAATAAGTCTAGAGAGCTTGATGACTTCAAACGTCAGAAGGGACTTGACTCTTCCAACAGAGAACTGAACAAATGCTGTGGGGAAAGTAAAGTTTTAGACTGCATACAGCTCACAGGTATGGAGGGGATCTTGAATAAAGAATTTCACTATTCTGTACTGACTCTTCTCCAGAAGATTTAAAGTCCAGTTAACTGCTTTTAACACTGGTGATCTATGGGTTATTGGTTGAGGTTTCTTTATTTCATGTAGGGGTAAGGAACCCTGGAAATCCTTGTTTGGATTAGGATAATCTTACAGTATCTAAAACTCAGGGGTCTTTGGGTGCTCTTAATGTTACCAGTGCGTGGAATTACAGTTCACTGCAGCTAAGAATTCAAGTTATTTTTGTTTATGGGAAAGTTTAAGTCTCCAATTTTGTTCTTGCCAGAACATCAAGTTTTTAGTAAAGTGCATTTATAAAATATTTAGGTTAAAATGGATGTAGAGCATTTAGATGGATGCAGTCACAGAAATTACAATGTGTGTGTGTGTGCTTTCTTCTGTCTTGTTATGAGAAAATTGGCCTGTTTATGACTAAGATATCATCCCTAAAGCTCAAATGGGAGTTTCATCAAGGCTGTTCACATTCATGTACTTCTAACAGTAACACTATTAATGACACCTAAAACATACACATATCAAGTGTTTTGAGGAAATTTTTCATCATGTCTCGTTATCTTTAATTGATTCAATTGTTCAATAATTATTAAATAATTGGTCAGGATTTAGGGTTTACAGAGTTTTTGTATTTGAACTTACTGTGCTATGATAATAGAGGTTGACAATTTCATTATTCAAGGATTGATGATATCTTTAAAATTGCTACATTATAAAATTTGTGGGAAGAAATGAAAAATCTCCCCCAAAATCTTTAAATAAAGTATTCCAGACCATGAAAAAGATTTTGTGTCATTTTTTTTTGCAAAGAGAAATAAGAGCTTCATTTATGTCCCTAATAAAAATATTTTGAGTACTCAACTCTAATAAAGGTTATTACAGAGTGTGTAGTACATTAAGTATAGTCTAAAATAAATCCAATATAATTTGTAAAAAGTGAAATAAAATTAAGTAAACTTATTTTCAAAACATGTTGTTAATTTTTTTTTGTCAAAGTCTTGTTTATTAGGGTCCTGGTTACTGCTTATATAGCCCCTGAATGAGGGACTTGGGGGGCAGGGGAACGGGATCTTGCTGCATGGTCCAGGTCACATGGTTCAGGTTCGTCAGGTTTGTCATGTAGGCCAGGAGGTTACGTCCGGTTAGGTAGGCCAGGAAGTCACAAGTTGCCACACCTAGTTCTCTAGGTAGTCTGGTGAGGCGGGTTCCGCTAACAGGTAGTTCTCCATTAACAGCTTTAATTGGTTGTGGGGCAATAGAACTATTCTTAGCAAAATTATGGGTGTGGGGTTCCCTGCAGACTCCCCAGGGTGATGGTTCCTGTAATGATTTTTAGGGGGAAACGGCTCCCAACAGATCCCCCTTTCTCTTATAAAAAGGCAGGTAGTTATTACGTGGAGAGCACCAGTCAGAGTCAACCATGGTGTCAGATCTAAAGGAGAAAGGACTGAGATAAGGAGAGACCCTCCTCTCGAGTGGTGAAGCAATTTACCTCTCGTGGGAACAGAGGGGTGCCTGATGATTTTTAGGTCAAGTTGGGACCAGGCCTTTTTTCTTTCCCCTTTGCCCGTCTTAGCGTTCCCCGGGCCCTGTCTTAGGTTGGGGGATTATCCTGCCATAAGTTGCCCGTCCTTGGAGCTCCTCAAATAAAAGGCATCTTGCAGGATTAAAGTAAACAGATCACAGGCACCCTGTCTTAGGCCATGTGTAGAGCGCCCTCATACCTGTACCATGCCATGTTGAGCCGGTTTCTACAACCTCTGTATGGTGTGCTATTCAGGCGAGGAGCCACACTAACTCCTGTCATTGGGCCCCTGTGTCTATCATTAATGAAAAGACTGTGAGGAGCTCCTCAAACAAAAGATATAATGATATAATTTTGGCACCAATAACTCCATCTCCAGACAAGAAGAAAGGGCTTTTTCCCAACCCAGTATTCACAGCTCTGTTTCATAGATTTGGACTGTGTTAGCACCCTCATCTGAGTTGAGTCATAAAGTTTGGTCCTGGGCCTCGCTTGTTTCATTTTGCTCACCATGCTCTTGTTCATCTATGTTTGTCACAGTGGCCCATGTTGAGGTGTTGAGGCTTATTCTGTAGTCCCGGCTGTCTTAGAATCTACTTTATAATCAAGGCTGGTATGGAAGTCATCACTACTTAGCCTATGCTGGCCTCAAACTGCTAGTGACCCTCCTGTCTCGCTATCTGGAGTGCTTAGGTCATGGGCATAAGCCATCATGCCCAGCCAATTTACTCCCCCTTAAAGGATAGACAGTATTCCTTTATGTGCATCTGTTATAGTTTTGAAACTGATTTACCCATAATGGACACATCAGATGTTTCCACACATTTACTGTTATAGACAGTGTTGCATAAAGCATGTGTGTACAGGAGTCTCTCTGCATTCTAGAATCTCAATTTCTGAGAGCTGTGCTATTTTTCTTAGTTATAGATACTTAATAATTTCATTTCTCTGAAGACAGTATGCCAGAAAATAAGAAGTTTAATTATTCACCTCCTCTGTTGTAGGCAAAAAATTTGAAGGACACTGGTTCTGCTGTGGCATAAAATGTTATTTCATTGTGGACAATAACAAATGGAGTGGATGTATACAGACCTGCCAGGAGTATAGCTTAAAACTTTTGAAGATAGACAATGGTGATGAACTGGTACTGTAGACTCTTCCTTGCCTTTTTATTCACTGGGGGTGTATCTCTAACCCTTGGATAGTGGCAATCTGAGTTCAGGCATGTTTTTGAAAGTAAAACATATATTGTGTATGGTTTCCAGTAAGATGAGCAAAAGTGTTCAGTAAGAATCCTGGCTTAGTGTCAGGACACAGGGTTTTTGACAAAGAGACTCAATATTAAGAGACAACTGTATCTTTGCAATCTCCTCCCTTTCTCAAGAATATGCAAGAGAATCCCTCAGAAAATCATGTTTTCCCTGAATAAGTTTAATGTTTTGGTATAGAATATCCAGTGATTGACATTTATTTATTTCGAGTGTCAGCTACACCATTTCCTGGAAATTAGTACTTGCTCCTTGGAGTCCAAAAGTGAGACTGTTTGAAATGAGCAGTTAGATGACAATAGAGAAATGAACTGACTTCTGGGCCCATTTTCAAAATGGAACTTACATAAGAACTATGTAATAAATGGTTTTAACTAGTTAGTCCCATGGTGATTTTCACAGAATCTGGTCACAATATTTACTTCATAATATTCTTCATGTTTCAAAAAAGTTATCTATCTCTAGACATGAGTATTTAAAAGAACAAAATGATTAAGGTCTTGACATTTTCTGTTTACATTCATTACTAAAGAAATGTATCCAAATACACAGAGGATATTTTTCTGGAGAAACTGTTGAAGGATCAGCCTGAAGCCTCTGTCATTTAGAACATGATGCATAATTTATATAGCAATTTATTTACAAGTTTGAATAATTATGGTACAAAATGTACCATAAATGACACATAATATGTAGATAATCTAAAAATAATATGCCAAAATATATTTAGTAATTTTAGTAATCATTCCATTGGGATGTCATATGTAAAGTGCATGAAATAGTCCCAAATATCTTCCTCTCTCCTCATCAAGTTCTACCACAGAATAACTTCATTTCTGAAGCATGGATTTAATGCACTGCTTTTCAGACAGAATTTTTCAACTTTTAAAATTTTTTTGTTTATTTTACTTCCTGTCTGCTGTTTTCCCTCCGACCTCTCCTTCCAACCTCTTCAGATGTTTCCTCCTGACTTCTACCCCCAATCCTATCCTACTCCTTTTCTGTTCAGCTTCCCATGGAATCAACAAAAAATGGATATACCAAATTGCAGTAAGAACAAACACCCCTCCCTCTGTATTAAGATTGGGAAATGTGACTCAACATAAGGAAGAGAGTCTCAAAACCCAGCAATAGATTTAAAGACAGTTCGTGCTCCCACTGTCAGATGTCCCACAAGAAGACCAAGCTATAAAACTGTCCCATATGAAGAATCCAGTAAGTCTCATGCAGGCTCCCTGGGTGTGTCTTGCAACACTGACCACTCATGGGTAAAGGGTAGTTGATAGTGTGACTTCTTTTCTGAAGTCCTTGATCACTTTGGTTCCTCTCTCTTCTTCTCTTCAGCATAAACTTGGTCTAAAGTTTGGCTGAGGATCTGTGTCTCTATTTCTATCAGTAGTTGGATGAAGCCTCTCTGAAGACAATTGGGCTATGAATCAATCTTTGAGTACTGTAAATATTATTAGGCATTATTACATTGACATTTTTTTCCAGTTGTCTGATTCTATCCTAGGTCTCTGGGGTCCCGGTGCTCCAGCAAGTGGGTCCTGGTACTCCAGGTAGTCTAGTGTTTTAGGGTGTAGCTTTGATTGGCCACTCCCCTAATCTCTAGGCCACCTTTATCCACACTTGTCTCATTGACAGAACTGACTTCAGTCATGTGGCTATGTGGCTGAGTTGCTGACCCAATCCCTTCACTGGAAGTCTTACCTAGTCACAAGACATGGTCAGTTCAGGCTACATATCTGCCATTTCCAGCAGACTTAGCTGGGATCGTCCTTGTGGATTCATAGGAGATTCCCTTGTGTCAGGTTTCTACCTAACCCAGAAATACTCCCGCCCATATCATTCTTTTCTTTCAAAACTTTCTTCCTCCATCCCCACCTGTCCTCAATCCACTTATGAAAGCTCTTCTATTTCCCCATTCCCAGGGAGATCCTGGCATTCCCCCAATGAACCCTCAGTTTGATAATATCCTGCCACTTACTTCTCTTGGGTGTGTTTGCTTCTTTTTGTTCCCGAGCTTTTTGGTGTGCTGTTAAGTTGATAGTATGAGATCTCTCCAAATTCTTTATGAAAGTGTTTAGTGTTATGAACTTTCCTCTTCTCACCACTTTCAGTGTGCCCCATAGGTTTATATGTGATATGTATTCATTTTCATTGAATTGTAGGAAGCCTTTAATTTCTTTATTCCTTCCTTAAACCTTGGTAACATAGTAGATAGTTGTTCAGTTTCCATGAGTTTGTAGGCATTCTATTGTTTGTGTTACTGTTCAAATCTACCTTTAATCCAAATATGTGATGTATTTTGGAGAAGGTTCCACGAGATGCTGACAAGAAGATATATTCTGTTTGTGGGTAAAATGTTTTATAGATATTTGTTAGGTCCATTTGGGTTACAATGTCTATTACATCATTTATCTAGTTGTTTTCTGGATGACTTGTCAATGGATAAGAGATTGGTATTGAAGTCTCCCACTTTTGGGGTTTGATGTGTGATTTATACTTTAGCAATATTTCTTTTACAAATGAGATTGCTCTTCCATTTGGAGCATGTATATTGAAGAATAGAGATATCATCTTGGTGGATTTTTCCTTTCCTGGGTATAAAAAGCTCCTTTTCATATCTTTTGACTAAATTTGGTTTGAAGTCTGTTTTGTTAGATATTGGGGTAGCTATACCACCCTGTTTCCTAGGTTCATTTGGATGGAAAAAACTTTTCCAACTCTAACTTTGAGTCAGTGTTGAAGTGTGTTTCTTGTATGCAACAGATTAATGGATCCTGTATTTATATCCATTCTGGTAGATTGTATTTTTTTATTGAAGGATATTGATATTGATGTACATTAATGACCAGTAATTATTAATTCCTAATATTTTTATTGGTGTTGGTGATGATGTGTTTGTGTATATGTACACATGTGTTTGTCTGTGTGTGTGCTTCCATTCTTTGGGTTTTGCTGTTATGGGATTATCTATTGCCTGTGTTTTATGTGTGTAGTTAACTTCATTGGGTTGGAATTTTCTTTCAAGTACTTTTGGTAGGACTGATTTGTATATAGATATTGTAAATTTCACTTTGTCATGAAATATCTTGTTTTCACAATCTATGATGATTGAGAGTTTTCCTGGGTTTAGTTGTCTGTACTGGCATATGTAGTCTCTTAGAATCTGTATGACATCAGCCCAGATCTTTTTGGCTTTTCTCAACTTCTGTTGAGAAGTTAAGTATAATTCTGATAGATCTGCCTTTAAATGATACTTGGTATTTTTTGACAGTATTTTATTTATCTTCTTATTCTGTAGTAATGGGAATCAAATTCACAACCCTGTTCATGTTTGGCAAATTTGTTCAACAATGAACAATATCCAAGTGTCAAGATAATAGAAGTATAACAAGAAGTTTATACTTCTCTAGGTATAGTGACATATATTTCTTTTTAAAAATGTATTTATTGGGGCTGGAGAGATGGCTCAGTGGTTAAGAGCATTGCCTGCTCTTCCAAAGGTCCTGAGTTCAATTCCCAGCAACCACATGGTGGCTCACAACCGTCTGAAATGAGATCTGGTGCCCTCTTCTGGCCTGCAGGCAGACACACAGACAGAACATTGTATACATAATAAATAAATAAATATTAAAAAATGTATTTATTTACTTTTAAAATGATATTTTCTCATTTTAAATACCTAGCCCAGTTACCACTCCCTCCCCTCCCCTCCTGCTCTCCCTAACTTCCTCCTACTCCAGCCCCCATCTACTCTTTAAAGACAGCAAGGCTTTCCATGGGGAATCAACAAAGTCTGATACCTGACTTTGAGGCAGGACCAAGGCTGTCCCCCCATACTCAGGCTGAGCTGGGTATCCCTCCGAAACGGATGGGCTTTAAAATGCCAGCTCAAGCACTAGAGAAAAAACCTGGTATCAGCGCCTGTGGTCCCAGAGACTTCCCAATCCACACAACTGTCCTCACTGTTGAAATAGCAGCGGCGGGGCTGCGTCCCCAACACCCCAGCCGCTTCCACGTGGCTAGCTTATGCCCGAAATAACAACACACATACTGTATTCATTTAAGTACTGCTTGGCCCATTTCTATCATGACTCTTCTAGGCTAACTCTCGCACCTGGACTAACCCATTTCTAATCATGAGAGTAAGCACCCCAAGATGCGCTTACCGGGAAGATTCTAGCCTACATCCATCTTGAGTTGGAGTTTCATCCCTCGGCCTCAGAGAGCAGAGCTATCCCGTCTGCCCGCTAGACAGGAGCATGGTGTCTCTCTCTGAGACGTCTGGCTCTGAGCAGAGCTGCATGCTTTCTGACCTCACTTCCTCTTCCTCCTCGCATTTTCTTCTGTTTACTCCACCCACCTATGTTCTAACCAACCAGGACCAAGCAGTGTATTTATTGCTTAGCCAATGAAATCAACAGATTGATATATGACACTCCCACATCACTTCCCCTTTTTCTGTTTAAACAAAAAGGAAAGGCTTTAACTTTAACATAGCAAATACAATATTACCTAAGCAAATAAAAAGTGAGCAATTTTCAAAACTCTAGAGATGACAGAGACATCTCGCTGCCTGTACAGTCACCCAAAGTTCCTCTGTACCGTTGGGGCATCCATCTTTGGCCTACAGGCCCATAGTTTCCAGCAGACTTTTCCACAAAGCAGGAAATTTCAAAGGCAGTCACTATCTGCTTGTCCTGAAGAATGTCTTGCAGACTCTTTCATGAATCAGGAACCCCAAAAGATCATCTCACCTTTAGGCAAGTTCATCAGTCCTCTCTCTGCAGGTTCTCTGTGTCCAGTTTATGCAATAGTCCAGGCAAGAGCAGTTTCTTGCCCAAATGGCTATCAAACTCCATTAGGATCCTCTTTGATGCCCATCTTCCTCTTGAAGTAAATTAGTGCTGCCAGGAGCAGAGTGTCTCATTGTCATGAAAAACCCTAAGTTATCAAAACATTTAAAATGCCATATTCTCTAGCCTTTGAAAGATATGAAGAATGCCTATCAGAAATATATCCGTGCACATCTAGAAAATCTAACATGACTACAAACTTGATTATAGATGATTATTAACAGCCTATATGCATTACATTTTTAAGTGAACTACACAATCACAATACCTTAATCAAGATCAGAAATACAGATACATATAACAAAATTGACCATAAATCTCTATCAATAAAGCAACATCTATACTAATGCAAATTATTCATACCTATATCATATACCCCTTTAAATGTAAAAGAACATTTATAAACCATATTTGGGAACATGGGCGCAGTTTTTTCTCTCCAAACTGCTTCCTGCTGAATGGGGGCGTCGTTAATTAGGTCTTTCATGGTATAACCTGTGTGCTAGTTTCATCTCAGTTGGCAGTTGAGCGAAGCAATTTTCTGAAGATGTTCAAAGCAACCGTTCAGGAGGGCGTGGTCCATCATGCCATATTCGGATAGAAGAAATGAACAGGGTCTCATCCTCTGTGAAAACAAAACAAGAAACTCCTTTCCAAAGTATCATGTCCTTAGATCCAAATTGCAAAGTCAAGGCATTTCCAAAATATCTATGTTGAATTAGTTCAGCAGCATTTATAAACAAATATCTTTTAGTAGCTTTTGCTCCTTCCTCAGCATTCAAACAATTCAAAGAGAGCATAATAGCATACAGTATCAAGATTATCTGTGTATTTTCCATCTTTGTACACTTTATTTTAACCTCTATTTCATTTATTTTTACTTTTATTTTATATTCTCTGTATCTTTGTCCTGGAATAACTCTGTAGACCAGGCTGTCCTTGAACTCTCAGAGATCCTTCTGTCTCTGCCTCCCAGGCACTGGGATTAAAGGTGAGGTGTCTGTTACTACACCTCGAACTCACAGAGATCTGTTTGTCTCTGCCTCCTAGGCACTGGGATTAAAGGCGTGTACTACCACACACAACAACTCTCTTCCTTTTTTAATTGTTTTTTACTTTAAGAACTTCAACTTTTAGTCTGCATATATTTTCAACACACTGTAAATCATTTAGAAATTTTCTTTTTCTTTGAATCTCTCTTTACTGTATATCTCTCTTTTTCTGAATACATGAGTCTTCAATTTACCAAGCAATCTCAGTAGGACTAAAGCCGTGGCTTTGCCAGCTAGATCCAGTCCATTCCTTAGCTTTCTGCCATTCCAACCTTGTGGCTGAGGTACCGATCAGAGCCGCCTTCAGTGCCACAACTC
The DNA here is from genome assembly GCA_902806775.1 of Microtus agrestis. Lineage (NCBI taxonomy): Eukaryota > Metazoa > Chordata > Mammalia > Rodentia > Cricetidae > Microtus > Microtus agrestis. Next base: position 750,534 of record CADCXT010002527.1, on the reverse strand, counting down.
TACAGTGTTTCAAGGTCCTTGCCAGCAAGCGAGCTTCCGCAGCCTGGGCTTGCAAACCGCATGACCCGCCCGCGTAAAAGAGTCAGAGTTTGCCCTGGCAGGACAGCCCAGAAAGCCGGCATTTTAAAACGGCGCAGCTTTTTTCCTGCTACTGCTGAAAACAAACAAGCATTCAGTCCGCTTTTATCAACACCATTTAAATGTTTCCTGGCAGGACCTCTTAAGAGCTGCAGGGTTTTGCAGCTGAACCTGAGTCAGGAAGCCTCTCTCAGATGAGAGCACTTGCTTGACTCTAGCTAGCAGAGCAGAACCGAGAAAACAAACATGCTTTACTCTTTCCCAAGCTTTCTCAGACTTTCTGTGGATTCAGTTGTCCTCACGTTGGGCAGCCATCTGTTGAAATAGCAGCGGCGGGGCTGCGTCCCCAACACCCCAGCCGCTTCCACGTGGCTAGCTTATGCCCGAAATAACAACACACATACTGTATTCATTTAAGTACTGCTTGGCCCATTTCTATCATGACTCTTCTAGGCTAACTCTCGCACCTGGACTAACCCATTTCTAATCATGAGAGTAAGCACCCCAAGATGCGCTTACCGGGAAGATTCTAGCCTACATCCATCTTGAGTTGGAGTTTCATCCCTCGGCCTCAGAGAGCAGAGCTATCCCGTCTGCCCGCTAGACAGGAGCATGGTGTCTCTCTCTGAGACGTCTGGCTCTGAGCAGAGCTGCATGCTTTCTGACCTCACTTCCTCTTCCTCCTCGCATTTTCTTCTGTTTACTCCACCCACCTATGTTCTAACCAACCAGGACCAAGCAGTGTATTTATTGCTTAGCCAATGAAATCAACAGATTGATATATGACACTCCCACATCACCTCACATTCAGGGATCCTAGTTTGGTCTACTTTTCAGGTTTCTCTGCTATCAGTTCTGAGTTGGTGAGCTCCTACTAGCTCAGATCAACTATTTCTGTGGCTATCCCCATCATGGTCTTGACCCTTTTGCTCATATTATTGTACTTCCTTCACTTTGATTGGTCTCCAGAAGTTAGGCTCAATGAATAACTGGATATCTGCATCTGCTTCCATTAGTTGCTTGATGAAGTCTTTATGATGATAAGCAAAGGTCAGTTTAGGCACCCTCTCCACTATTGCTTAGGGTCTTTACTGGGGTCATCCACGGATGCCTACAGAATGAGAAAAGAACTTCATCAACCCAACATTGAACAGAGAACTGATCGCCAAAATATATAAAGAACTGGAGAAACTAGACAGTAAAATACCAAATAATTCAATTTAAAGGTGGGTTACATACCTTAACAGAGAATTCTCAACAGAATAATATCAAATGGCAAAAAGAGACATAAGGAAATGCTCAACATTATTAGCCATCAGGGAAATGCAAACCGAAGCAATGCTGAGGTAGCAAATTACAATAGTCAGAATGGCTAAGATCAAAACCACCAATGATAGCTTATTCTGGAGAGAATGGGAGTATTAACTTGTACAGACACTTCAGAAATCAGTATGGCAAAAGACGCACACTCATACTACATACACATTTGCTCAACTGTGTTTATAGCAATATTTTTCACAATACCCAGAACCTGGAAACAGCCTTGGTTCTCCTCAAACGAGGAATGAATACAAAATGTGGTACGTTTATAGAATGGAGTATTACTCAGTGGTAGAAAAAAATGACAACTTGTTTTTTACCATGCTGCTTTTAGTATTGATTCTTTGTTCTGTATGTTTAGTGCTTTTTTATGAGGTGTTGGGATTTTCTTTTCTTTTTCTTTCCGTCCTGCTTTTTTTGAGATAGGGTTTCTCAGTAGCTATGGAACCACTCCTGAAACTTACTCTGTAAACTAGGCTGGCCTCAAATTCACAAGTCTCTGCCTCCTGAGTTCTGGGATTAAAGGCATGTGTCACTACCGCCCAAAAGGATTTTCTTATCTGATACAGTTTATTGTATTCTGTAGTCTTCTTCTACCATCTTTCCTAACCTTTTTCTTTAGGTTAGGAAAGTTTTCTTATATGATTTCATTAAATATAGTCTCTGGGTGTTTGAGTTGGGATCCTTCTCCTGATCCCATTCTTCATAAGTTTGCTCTTTTCAGTGTAACAGATTTCTCAGATGTCTCATGTTAGGAGTTTTTGAGATTTAACTTTTTCTTTGACCACTGAATTTATTTCTTCTATCATAATTTCAGCAACTGAGATTCTCTCTTCTATCTCTTACATTCTGTTGACAATGCTTGCATCTTTAGTTCTTGTTCACTTACCCAGATTTTCCATTTCCAGAACTCCTTTAGTTTGTCTTTTATTATTCTTCATCTTCTTCAATTTCCAGGCCCTTAATAGTTTTCTTCACCTTGTTTTCATGGGTTTTCTTTAAGGGATTTGTTGATTTCTTCTAATTTCTGGTTTTCTTTTCTTTGCTTTTTTTAAGGAACATTCTCATTTCACTTTCAAGGTCTTCTATCATCTTCATAAAGTTGTTTTCCTGTGTTTCTGCTGCCTTGGAATATACAGATTTTACTGTCATAGGATACCTCGGGTCTGGTGGTGGTCTATGCCTTGACTGTTATTGATTGTGTTCTTAAGCTGGCATTCAGTTATGAAATGTTTATAGGTCTAGATACATAATTCTGTGTTTGGTTTTGTTAGACTGATGTTTTGTTCTTTAGTTTCTGTTTCATCTTTGGTCTCCTCATCTTTTTAGTCTTTATTTCTGGTTATCAATAAGACCTTACATCTTCCCAAGTTTGGAGCTGGTCTGTTGATTATTAGGTTGACTTTTATTGTAGTGAGAAGGGATTGAATCTCTTATTCTTCTGACTTGTGTGGTTTGGTTTTCTGATTGGTGTGGTCTACACTTCAATAGTAGGATTCTCCCAGAGTTTGACGAAGGGCCCAGCAGTAGTGCTGGTGATGAGTTAGAAGGGAGAGGACCTCACAGTGGCTCTTGAGGAACAGAATCTGTGAGGTGGTGTGGTTTCACTGGCAGGCAGGTCACTCACCTGCTCTTCAGACTGGTCTGGACAGTACCTACCTGAGTCTATAAAGTCTGCTGATGTTGGACAGAATTTGTCATTTTAATGAATTTGGTTTTAAGAAAGAGGATCACATAGAATGAGCAATTCCAACATGCTCCTTTAGTTTTCTAAAATGTACATTTGAATAATTTCATATTTTCATAATTATGTATGGAGCTGCTATGCAATGTTCATTTAGGGTCTGAATAAGGGAGACTGTAAATTCAAGGACAGCCTTGGCTACACAGTGAGACTTTCTCTGAGAAACCCAGTCACAAATCATTTCATTAGTCCAGTATCTCTAGATACCTGATTTTTTTAAAAAAAATATCTTATGTAATTGATTGGTTTTGTCATAAATTAGCTGCTAGTGAGAAATTACTTTAAAAATTAACTTTGAGGGACTAAATGAAAGGACAACAGAGAACTGACATAAAAAATAGCTAAGATGTGTTATGTTGTTCTTTCTCTGAAACAGAAGGAAATTTTATAATCAGCTATGTCTTTTCCCTTACAGAAATTCCTCCAGTTCAAGGTTAATCCAAACTATTACTGGATTGGATTATCGTATGATACGAAAAGAAGCAAATGGCAATGGATTGACAATGGCCAATCTAACCTGTGAGTTTCCTGAGCATTCACACACTAACAGTGGTACATGAGCTGGGAGAATTGTGTGTGATAAAGGATGTCCTTCTGTATATGTGTTGCCTTTATTAGTTAATGAATAAAACTGTTTCAGCTAATGGCTTAGCAGGGTAAAGCTATGTGGGAAATCTGAACAGAGATAGAAAGAGATGCCATATAGCTGCTGAAGGAGTAACATCCTGTACCAGTAACCCGCAGCCTTGTGGCAATACACAGATTAATAGAAATGGGTTAATTTCATAGTTAGAGCTAATCAGTAAGACGTCTAAGGCATTGACAAAACAGTATTATAATTAATATAATTTCTGTGAGATTGTGTCTGGACAGCTAATAAATGAAACCACAGTTTCTGCTTACATGTGGGCAATTCATTTCTCTCATTTCACATGGATTTTCTCATTTTCTATGGAACCCATGGGTAAGAACAAGATGCATATCACATATTTTGGTCAAGTGTTAGACAGGGAAGAGGAATGGTCTAGATGCTGACCAATAGTGATGGAATATTGAACACACATCAGGACTGTATGTTCTATGATGTGCAGGGCACAAGAAAATCAAAAGCTTAAGAAGATATGAAATAACTGGATCATGCCGATAGATACAATGAGTATGAGTTTCTCAAACTTTTAATAGGCTTGTTTGTTCTGTAGTTAATGTATCTAATTGTTTGTTATTTATAAATATAAGAATTTGTTAATGTGTACTTTCCATTTTAAAGTTTTATAGTGTATAATGAGATTGAAGGTTATTTATTTTCAATCTAATGGAATGCTACTCACTAATTTTCTTAGTAATATTTATTGTAAATATCATAATATACAGAATGACATTTTATCATATTCATCCCCTACTTGCCCTCCCAACCTTTTCCTGACTCTATGCTAATGTAGTCACCCCTAACTCAAGCTTTTATTATTAAGACTGTTCATTGTTATATGGTTATAGCACAATCACCTGAGCAAGCAACCCAAGCAGTAGCTACACTCCCAATAAAGAATGAGTCTTCCATTTCCAACAGCTGTCAGCTAACAATAGTGATTTATTAAAAGGCATAGAGCAGCTCCCCCATCTATGCTGGGATTTTAGCTGGCATAACCATGTGTAGGCTGCATATAGGTAACCCACAACTGCTGAGTTTGTGATTTCATAGCCATGTCAAGTACAGAAGGCAGCATTTCACAGAGCTTTTCCACATCAGCTGGATCTTACATTTTTACACTTCCTCTTCATTGATATTCCCTGAGTTTTTGTGGTTGCCAGGAGGATGTTGGTGAAGACATCGCCATAGGACTGTACACATTTTCTCTTCTCTTCAGCATTTTGAGCAATACTGCCACTCTGTACTGCCCACTATATAGAGAAGCTTCTCTGACCAAGGTTGAAAGAAATCCTGCTTTAGGGCATAAACAGAAATATTAGAACTGCACTTTGACCACTTGACCTCTTAGGAATACGATTGTAGCAGACACCAACCTAGGGCTTGTGACCTTCGCAATCATGGGCTTTTGATTTAGATTATAATACTGAAAATTCCATCTCTAATGTGGTAAAAACATCAGGGCCAATAAGAAAGAAATTACTCATCCTATAATAATAGTTCCATGGGGGCACATCTTCCCTTGCAGGTCAGTATTGTGGCATGCAGGGTTTAGCACTGGGTAAGACATTCATATCTTTTCTCCCTCTGAAGCCTACAAAGGGAAGACACTTTCTGACTCGCTTGAGATTGATTTCTCTATGTCCTGATGTCAAAGTGTGTGCTGTTTTTAGTATTAGGGTCTTAGCATGTAATTATGTTGGATCACCAAGAACAATGGCAATAGCCTATACTATTTTGGAGACTTCTGTGATCTCTCTCACCAGTAATTCCTGCCGTGTGCTTTGATTTTCATTTGAAACTCATGTTCTCTATGGCTGTCTTTTATATAGTTACATTTTGATATTTAATTATATTTTCAATGGAATATATTTTGATCAGATTTCCCACCTCTAAGATCTCCCAGATTCTCCACACCTCCCTATCCCTGTAATTTAATGTTCTTTCTCAAAAAATAAAAACAAAATTTAAAATCAAACAAAACAGAAAACCCAATCAAAGGAAAAGGTAAGTAACAAACAAATACACGCAAAAAAAAAAGACCCACCCTAAACTGCCAGAATTGGAGTTTGTTTTGTGTTGGTCAACTACAAGCTTACTAAGTAGTGGGTATCCATAGGCATTTTGTACATCTTTAGTTTTGTTGACTCCACCCCTGAATCTTCTGTTTTTACCCCTCCATAGTATCCCTATTTGTTCCTTTAATACTCAGAAATTTCCCCTCTATTTTTATTTCACATACTTATCTTTCCTCCTACTAACTGATGCTTTTAGAAATATGGAATACTGAAATTTCTTCCTTAGGAAATCTTTGTTTTTCCATAAATAACTTTGTTAACTAGTTATACTTTTAAGCTGCTTATATCATTTAAAAATCATTTTAATTTTTATTATTTTCTTGTTTTTAATAGATGTTCATGTCAGAAAGCTTATCTTGAAATCTTAATCATCATGTCTCCATCTCTCAGTGCTGGGACTACAAGTGCCTGTCCTGACTTTTTTTCTATTTAATGATATCAACCATACTTATTTTACACACATTAGGTGGCAATCCTAGTGTCTGAAGTTCTTTGGGTTTAATGTACTGTTTCTGCGGATTTTGCTCATTGTTATTTTCTTTGTGATATTTCCAGAGTTTCCTCTTCAGTAGCTGCAGAATCTATCTGAAACACAGTAGTATCCACTTTGGTAACTTTCTCAGGAAACTTTCATTCAGTGTCTGGGAACATGCCAGGTCTGGATCATTTCAGTTCTTTAAATGCTCCCCTCCAGGGTGAGAACTAGGCCCCAAATATGCAAGAAAATAGCTTCCTTTATCTCCTCTAAGGACTCTCTCAAACAGGCTGTTACAGATGGGGCCAAGCTGTCAGAAAACCAATGGCCTTATAGGTTTATTGATGTGTTCAAAGCACAGAGATTAAAATCATTGATATTGATTTATTTTTCCCTATGAAGCATCTTTCCATAAAGGCTAATTCTGCTATTCCTATTTCAAGGGATAGAATTGATAGTGTTCACCATGCATAGCCAGAGAATTAATGATTATGTTTGTATCGTACAACACCATACAGAGTGAAATGGCACCATTTAGAGTGAGGTGCCAAATGTTGAGAAAATGCCTGTACCAGGTTAAGAGATCTTTATAGTCCTCGACTATGCTGCAAAACTGTTCACTGATAGGTGCTATAGGAATTCCACCTTTAAGTTACCTACCCACTTGAGTGTGTCATCTTAAATTATAAATGCCAATGTAAAGTGTTACTGTCTCTTCTGGCTGATGAATATTTTTCCTATTTTCTAGTCGAGCAGAGGTCTGTGATCTGTGGGTCTACCCATAAATAAGTAACCCTTTATTATACTCAATTTTGACCTAGTATGGAATCTCTTTTTAGCATCCATCTTCAAATGGTGATGTGGCAACTAGGGCCAGACATGAGGTTTCAGTGAGGATGCCTGGTGTTCGGAAATTTTCTGTGACTTCCACAAGCACTATCATTAGTGGAAAGATGCAAGTCATTTGAACGCCTGTATAAATGTCAGCTTCTAATGAACCTAGTGAGAAACTGTGAGATTAATTTGTGCTTCTTGACTAGAGGACATAGAGGTAAAGTTAAGAGCTCATGATGCAGAATATGTGCTCCACGTGTGTCTTGTGAATACAAAATGTCTACTGGGTCTTTTCCTCTTTGACCATGTTTAATACACATACTTTATGGACTGTATCCATAATCATACCTCCTAGCTAACTAATTTATTTTCTCACTCCTACTGTTCTTTACCTGTTATGTCTATGATCCACTGGCCATGTAGTTTCATCTATATTCCTTTTCCATTCCTAGGGTAAATCTGAATACTCTTTTCCCACCTAGATTAAATCTAGGGCTCAAGGAAGGTTATCTTATGCTGAAGATTTATCAGTTTTTCCTCACAGCTCCGTGGAATTCTGTGGATTTAATTCTCTTTCAACTATTTTTGACACACATTCTCATCAGGCTAGCCAGCTTAAAAGTCTCTGTGTTGCCCAAGCCATGACATATTGTTCTTTTGTCACATACATTATTTTTTCCTTGTTCTTTAAATATCTTTATTGAAAAAGTATCATAGGAAATTTACTTTAGTGTAAAATTATGTTTTAGTGATCCTAAAACATAATTTTAGTTCATGATGAAAATTTAACAGTGTAGAATAAATAAAAAGTAGAATTATGATCAAAAAATTATTTTTCTGTTTATTTTTATTATGTTTTTATTTTTGTGTGAGTGTATGTGCATTTGTGTGATCATGTTACAGCACATCTGTAGTTAGAGGATAGTTGAAGTAGTCATTTCTCTACTTCTACTGTGTGGTATCTCAGGGCTAAACTCTGGTAGTCTGATTTGAGAGCAATGGCTTCTATCCACTGAGTCATGTCACTGGCCCAAGATCATTTTTTATGAATTTAGAGAAAATAAAAAATTTTTAGTAAAACTCCTACAAGTGATTATATATTCTATTATTTGGTCAATAAACTTTATTTTTAAAATTATTGACTATATAAATATATGCTTCAAATTGTAATAACTGTCCATTATATGTTTTTTTACAGTGATTTGACAACAGTGAAATCATTACAGGAACGTACAGGCTGTGCATTTCTCAGTTATAAAGGAATACACCCCAATGACTGTGGTAGAAACCACCCCTGCATCTGTGAAAAGAGAAATGATAAATTTCCTCATCCAATGTGCAGTATGGAGGAAAAGTAAAAATAGAACGTTTGTTATCTTTCTTGGTTTCATGTGATGATTTGTGACTACTTGTCTTAACCACAAGTCTCAGTCAGCTGAGCAAACAGATTAATGGATGGGAAAGGGAAGCAATATTCTTCTGAAACCTGACTTAACACAGCAGAAGACATCTCACTTCCTGTAAATACAACAGCTTATATCTGGAGAATGGATGCCATTTGATCCAAGCTCTGAGAAATCATTTTCTTTGTTTCCTGAATGAGATATGGATCCAAATACAGAAACTTGAAAAACAGGGCACACATGTCCTTCCCACTAGGAAAATCCATTTTATATTTAATCCCACTGCTCTGGCATCACAATTAAGAACTAGGATGAAATTGTGGGTTTCTGTTTGTTAGCTGTTTGGTTACTGCTTGTTATTTTTTAAATGTAGAATTTATTTTTTAGAAACATTTCTTTGCTGTAAAATATATTCCCAGATTTGACAAATAGTGGCTGGGATTGTTTAAGGAACTCCTATGCCCATCTGTAGTCCTTATGTGTTCTCGCCCTCTCTCTCTCTCTCTCTCTCTCTCTCTCTCTCTCTCTCTCTCTCTCTCTCTCTCTCTCTCTCTCTCTCTCTCATCATTTGCTCATAATTTGGGGTCACGTACATACAGTAATATTAGTTGAGCCAAACCAGATGTTATGGCTGAAACTCAGTTTCTTACAGGTATATGAGTTTGGGTACAACCTAGACTGCATAGTAGGTTTGAGGTAGTTTAGGGCTACAGAGTGAGAATTCTCACAAAGAATAATAATAATGTTGATGGTAATAATAAAACTAAACTTCCCATAAATATTTTCTATAAGCAAGCAATTTCTTTTTAGCATCATACTAAAACAATAAAACTCAAGAAATTTAGTGTTTACCAAGTAATGTGAGCTATTCCATAGCTCATATTCATATTTGTCAGTTTTCTACCTCACATCACTGTCAAAATTTCCTCACATTTACTATCATAACTGTTTTTATTTGTAATGTCCTTTAGATATAAAGTTTTTATTGAGTTGTGATGTCTGTTTCAGGACCTTGATATTAAAAAAAAAATTTACCTTGTAGTATGTATATGATAAAATGTACCCAGTCTAAGTCGTGTGAAATGTGAGTTTTATGAACTATGTACAGGTCTTTAAAAATCGTTGTGTAGACTCGTTCTATGCCAACTTGACACAAGTTAGATAGATCTAAGAGGGGGAACCTCATTTGATAAAGTGCCTCAATAAGAACTGGCTGTATACAAGCCTATACAAAATTTTCTTAATTAGTGACTGATTGGAAGGGCCCACCACATTGTGAGTGATGCCATCCCAAGACTAGTGTTCCTGAATTCCATCAGAAAGGAAGCTGAGCAAACTATGGGGAGCTTCCAGTAACCGGCATTCCTACATGGTCTCTGCATCAGCTTCTGCCTCCTGGCCCTTGTCAGGTTTTAGTGCCTATCTTGACTTCGTTTAGTTTTATATACTAAGCACAATTTTGTGATTGGTTCCATACTTCTTTGTATCTTCTATTGTTATTATTATTACTTATTTAACTCAATCTTATTTCATGGGTTAGTGATTCATTGTTTTTGTTACTAAACACTTTCCTATTACTCAAACTTTCTACAATATTTGTCATTCACACATTTATACATGGTGTGTTTCTAAGTATTAATAATTATTAATGAACTTCTTATGCTAATTTGTGTTAGTCACTGTGTGAATATATATTTAATTCTTTTGGTAGACATCTAAAACTCTGATATTAGAATCCTTATGTTAAGTACAATTTCGTTTAACAAGAGACTTCCAACATGTTTCACATGGCTTACATCATCTTACTTTCTTTGTATCACAGGAAAGTTCCCTTTGTCCCCCGTCTTTGCCAATACTTGATGGTCTCAATGCTTTGGATTTTTACTATTGTTATAAACTTAGGATTTTGCATTTCTCTAAGAACTGATATTGACCATCGTATTTCAAATACTTATTTGTCACTCATATGTTTTGTTTTGTCAAATATTTGTTCATTATTTTCTTACCACCCATTGGCTTTGTCTGTCCTCTAACTGTAACATTGTAAGAGGTTTGTGTAGCAATATAATGTAACATTGCATTTGATAGAGCTATGTGTTAAGCATTTTCTACTGTCTAGTCTTCATAATCTGAAATAAATCATTCAGTAATAAAATTAAACATTTCATTCAAGTTCAACTTATCACTTTTTATGCTTTCATAATAAGTATTATAAAAAAATTTCTTATTTCAAATTTGCATAGATTTTTAACAGCTTTATTTTTCCGAGATATTATAGTCTTGGCTTACACATTTAGCTCAAGGTACTGTTTTTTTCTTTATTTAAATGTTCATGTGTGTGTGTGTTTCTGTGTTATCACATGCGATGTATGTATGGGTGTTTCACAGATCAGAAGAGAGCATTGGATCCCCTGGATTTCAACTTTTAGGAGGATTTGAATTACCCATGTGCTGGGAACTGAACTCAGGACCTCTGTAACAGTAATATGCTCCCTCCTCTCATTTAAAAACCATAATAGATACTTATTGAGTACTTCCTATGTGCCCATTAATGCACTGGACACTAAAATCAACTTTACTATTTGGAGAGAGATGTTTGACTATTTTATTTTGAATAAAAATTTAATAGAAACAGATATTCTTAATACAAAGTGTTCTGATTATGGCTTACTTTTCCACATCTCCTTCCAGATTCTCCGTACTTCTCTCACCCATCCAAATTCACATTCTTTCTTTTTCTCTCTATTGTGGGTATAATCATGCATCTAAATAATAATAATAATAATAATAAGCTAAAGTTAGATAAAATTAACAAACAAAACACAATAGGGCAAAGTGAATGGAAGAAAAAGAGCCAAAGAAAAAGTCCAAGAAACTCATACAGACAGAGAGACAGACACATTTGCACACACAGAAATCCCTTAACAGCAAAAAACTTGAAACAGTAGTAAAGGACCTGTAAGAAAGGAAAAAAACTCTAACATAGCATTATGAGAAAACAAACTCAGGAAATGTCACTGAATTCATTTTGTGTTGATCTTCTACTGCTCGGCATGTGGCCTGATCATAACAGATGCTTACAGTTTCTTATTCTCATTGTTGTTTACATTTTCCTAATGAATAAGGCTGTTGAACAATTCTTATGTGTATCTCAACCATTGGAAAATACTCTGTTGAGAATTCTCTGTTTAAATCTCTGATGTAGGGGGCTGTGTTTTCATTTCCTGGCTGCCCAGACATGCAAAATAATCACACAAAAACTATATTATTTAAATCACTGCTTGCCCAATCACTTAAGCATATTGCTAGCTAGATCTTAGGTCTAGAATGAACCAATTTTCAGTATTTTATATTTTATCACGAGGCTCGTAGCCTACTGGCAATGTTCCAGCTGGCTACTCACATCTTTCCCTTCAACATGGCATCTCTTGACTCTGCCTTTTTTCTTCCAGCATTCAGTTTATTTTCCCTGCCTAGGTCTGTTCTGCCCTGCTATAGGCCCAAAGCAGTTTTTTTATTCATTAATCAATAAAAGCAACACATAGACAGAAGGTCTTGCCATACCAAGTCTCTACACTACTTTTAATTATATTATTTTGTATTATGATGTCTAGTTTCTTGATTTCTTTATATATTTTGGAGATTAGTCCCCTGTGACATGTGATGTTGGTAAAGATCATTTTCCATTCTGCAGGGTGCCATTTTTGTCATATTTAAAGTGTTCTTTGCCTGGAAGTGCAAATCAAAATGACTCTGAGATATTATTTTATACTTACCAAAATGGCTATGGTCAAAAACACTAATGGTAGCTTATGTTAGAAAGGATGAAGACTAAGGGAAACAATCCTCCACATCTCGTGAGAGTGCAAACTCTTACAGTCACTTTGAAAATTGGGACTCAGTCTCAAAACTCAACCATACTAATCTTGAGCATATACCCAAAAGACACCTGCTCAACTATGTTTATATAATTATTTGTAATAGTCAGAACTTGGAACAATCTAGATGTCCCTCAACCAAAGAATGGATAGAGAAAATCTGGTAAATTTACATAATGTAGTATTACTCACTGGTGAAAAAAAATTTGATATAATGAAATTTGAGGGCAAATTGATTGTAGTAGAAAAAATTATCCTGAGTGAAGTACCTTAGGCCCAGAAAGACAAAGATGTTATATACTCACTCATATGTGGATATTAGCTATAAATTAAAGAATAACAAGGCTACAATTCACAGTCTCAGACAAGGTAGATAACAGAGAAGGCCCAAAGAGAGAGAGGCACGGATTTCATGAGAATGGGAAATAGATGATATCTTCTAGGTAAACTGGGGTGGGGGAAGATGTGGTAATAGAAATATGAGGAATTGTGGTTGGCAGATTGGGGGCAGGATGGAGGGAGAGAATAATGAAAAAGATATCCTGATGGGGTGGGCCATTGTAGGTTATAGAGAAACCTGGTGCCAGGGAAACTCCCAGGATTCCACAAGGATGAATCCAGATAAGACTCCTATAGAAGGTGCCTGGACTTTTTACTATTCTTGCTTGTATCAAACATTGTTTTACCCATTAGTATAATAAACTGATTTATAATCTATTCCCAAAAATATACTCACTTTATCTCTCCTTGTCATCAGTTACATTGTGTTATTTTCCTCTGTTGATAGTGTTTTCACTGATGCAAGAAAATATTAACCTCTTTACCTTTTAACTTAATGAGGAAAGTTTATTTGATTTATTCTTCTTCAATTCTTATTTTAAAATAGGCATTACCTAAGTATGTAATAGAATTTTACTTAATTCCAGAAGTAACTAAGAGCATCCAAATGGAAATAATGGAGGATTAGCACCTCACTAATGAAGTGAAAGTGAGTTTCATTTTGATGATTCTGAAGCATAGATTACTCTGAATTGATTATGTCAGAAAAGAAGACTCTACACACATGAATGAGGTTAGTATCACATGTTTAATATATAATTCATTCTCTTTTATATGATGTAGTAAGGAACTACTGGGTAGTGGTAGGATCATGTGATACCAGCAGTATGATTTCAGCTCTTACTCTTCCAATCTCACAGTACTTCTCTAGCAATTGATCGCAATGACATTGACATCAAAAGTTTCTGAATTAGAGTTCTGTGTATTTATCATATATTCTTTGTGAAAATATGTACTTTACATATTTTAATGGCAAAAAATAAAACTCAGATACATCTTTACTTTATTTGTAGAAATGTCTTTAACAATTTTAAATGCATATGCAATTGTGATGGACAACACATGATATCTCATATACTATTATTGACTTTCACAGGAGTTAATATAATAAAAAATTATAGTAAAATTTCAGAAAATATATGCATAGTGATAACACAGAGCACTTAAAAAGTTACACACCTTTGAAGGTATTTATAAGAATAAGTGAAATCATTTTAGATTTTTCTGTCATAATCTATCAGATATCTAGAAACAGGTATTAGAGTGATATATTCTTAATTGCTATTGTCTTAGAATCTTATTTTGTTGCTTTGCTAAAAATACTTTGACAATGGAAATGTATGGTAGATAATACTTATTCAGGCTCATGTTTCAAACTTACAGTCTGTAGTGATATTTAATTTGTATTTTAGTAAATAAAGTTTGCTTGAAGATCAGAGAGAAAAAAAAGAAGGTGCCTGGACTGGTTTTTCTTTTGATTAGATTGGTGACTACCCTAATTGCATCAGAGAGCTTTCATCTAGTAACCTGTGAAATCAGATGCAGAGATTCACAGCCAAACACTGGGACAAGCTCTGGGAATCCTCTTTAAGAGAGGGTGGAGGGAAAGAATTAGCCAGGAGGGTCAAGGTCATGTGTGAGGAACCCAAAGGGACAGCTGACCTGAGTTTATGGAAGTTCACAGACTGGATCCACAGCTAAGTACCCTGCATGAGACTGACTTAGGTCCTCTGCATGTGGGTGACAGTTGTGTAGCTTTGTCAGTTTGTGGGGCTACTAGAAGTGGAATCAGGACCCATCTCTGGCATTTGAGCTGACTTTTTGGAACCTATTTCCCATGTTGGAATGCCTCATCCAGTCTTGATGCAAGAAAAGAAGCTTTATCCTGTTTCAACTTAATATGCCATGTTTTGCTGACACCCATGGGAGGCCTGCTCATTTCTGAAGATGTAGTCCTACCCCCTCTGAGACAGAGAAAGAGTTGATAGGAGAATAAAAGGGAGGTAAAAGGACAGAATGGGGGAGAGGATGTAGGAGAAATTGTGGTTAGTTTGTAAAATAAGTGAAATAATTTAATAAAATATTGTAAGATATCAATGACTAAAAAAAGTATGGTTTTTGTACTCAGTGAGATTCTGTCAGAGAAAAGTAATTTTTCTTTTACAAGTGGTTATCAATTGGAGAGAACTTCTATACTAGGGATATGAGTTGTGTTCACTTTCTCTCTTGATACAGGGATCCGGGCATCTCAGACCTGTGCAGTTCCTGGGTCTGCTTTCATAGTCTCAGTGAGTTCATCTATGCATCTGTTCCCTTGAGTGTGGAAGACCTCTTTCCTTTGTGTCTTCCATCATCTTTGGATCTTATACTCTTCCTGCCTTTTCTTTCATAAAGTTCCCTGAGCCTTGAGGGGAGGGATTTGTTGGAGACATCCTATGTAGAATTGAGTATCCCAAGATCTGTCACTCCACATTCACATATTGTCTGGATGTGGGTCTCTGTTCCTATCTATTCCAGTAATGAGATTTCTCATAACAGACTTTGTGTCATGACACTAAGCCAGGATGAGAAATGAGTAGCCAAGGATACTCTTACTGCACAGATTTTGCTCAGATTACAAACAAAATAAATACAACACTTCAAAGTCTCTCTTTCAATAAACCTGCCTACACTCAAAGTCTCACTATCCAAGGGTTTGAGAAGGAATCTAAGAATAAAGAATCATGTAAGAGTCTATGGTACCAGTTCATCATCATCATTTATCCTCCAAAAGGATAAGTTTCAGTCCTGGAAGATTTGATTATATCTACTCTATTATTGTCATTGATGAACTATTAATATTTTATACCATAGCAAAACCAGGATCCTTCAACATTGTGCCTACAATAGATAAGGTGAATGGTAGAAATTCTTATTTTCTAGTGTTCTGTTATTGAAGCAATGTTTTGATTAAACATCTCTAAGTAAAATCTCACAGCTATCAGAAATTGAGGTTTTAGAATGTCAAGAGACCCCTATATGCCCATGCTTTATGCAGCATTGTTTGTAACAGTATATAGAAAGAGACAGTTGATGCATCCATTGTGAATAAATCAGTAGGAAAAAATGAAGCACATGCACACAAAACAGTACTATTTATCCTTGAAAGGAAGTAAATTGTCTTGGCATGATGGCTTATGACTATTACCTGAGCATTCCACAGAGCAAGTCAGAAGGCTCACCACCAGTTTGAGGCCATCTTAGGCAAAGTAATGACTTCCATGCCAGCTTTGGCTACAAAGTAGGCTTTAAGACACCCTGGGCTATAGAATTAAACTGTGTCTCAAACCTCAGTATCCTAAAAGTGAGATGCTCAACTAAGAGACAAACATGATTTAAGTGGAAGATGTTGTACAAAGCAAAACAAGGCCAGTTCAGGACTGTACTCTTTGACTCAACTCAGATGAGGGTTGTAACACAGCCCAGCTCTAAAAAGCAAAGGCTTGTGAGATACCAGAGTTGGTGTGCAGGGAACAAACACTTGTAGTAAGAGCTGCAGGCCTCTTCCCACAGCCCAGCTCCTGGGCGCCTGGCTAGCTTATACCCCGAAATAACAACACATAAACTGTATTCATTTAAACACTTCCTGGCCCATTTCTATTAATGTGTGTAGCACCCCAAGGTGCGCTTATTGGGAAGATTCTAGCCTACATCCATCCTGTGTCAGAGCTTCATCACGTCTGCCCCAGAGAGGAGAGCTATCGAGTCCAAGCTCACTTTCTCTTCCTCTCAGCATTCTGTTCTGTTTACTCCACCCTCCTATGTTCTAACCTATCAGGGTCAAGAAGTTTCTTTATTAAGTAACCAGTGACCTTCCTCCATCAAATACTTGCTGCACAGAGGTAGTTACAAGGATGATGAAGTTCTCGACATGCATTAATGCACTGTGTCCCCAGTTTGTCCACACATACTGTGCACTTAAGTTTGCGCTATAGTATGTGTTAAACGCTCTTACCTTAAGAGACAAAAGAGACACATGAGCGAGCTTTGGAAGGTGGTAGTCTATTCTCCTGTTTATGTTGATGCCTTCAGGAGTATGCCCACATACCCATAAATGTCAAGTTGAATATATTAAAATATGTGTAGTTTGTGTAGCAATAATTGCTCAATAGGATTATTTTGTTTAGTGAGAAGCTGAGGATGGCCATGCTCTGTTAACAAACTTTATCTCAACCTTTGTTTTCTTGTGAAGCAGAATCATTGTGCATTTCAGGATGACCTGATCATCCTTTCCAGGTCATCCTGTCCAGGTCATCCTCAAATTTCTAATCCTCAAATTTCTAATCCTCTGTCTCAGCCTCTTAAGGAGAGAGACTGCAGCAATATGCTTTCATTTACAGATGTTAAATTATTTTAAAATAATGACACAAAACTTTTTCATTGGTCTGCAAGATTTCATAACATTTTTGGCTCTTTTTCTTTTTGTATTACAGATTTTAAAATGTATAAATTTTAAGGATATTATAAATCCTTCCATAATAATGATTGTCAACCCCTAACATGGCATGTACGCAAGGGAGGTCAAGATCATGATGGAGAATTCTACAGAGACAGCTAAAACACACTTGTGGAAACTCATGAACTCTAGACTGAGAGCTGTGGAGCTTGCAAGGGACAGACCTAGGCTCTCCATATGTGGGATATAGTGGTGAAGTTTAGACTATTTGAGGGACCTCTGGCAGTAATACCTGTATCTATCCCTGGTGCATGGACTAGCCTCAGTGAGCCCATTCTCCATGATGGAATGCCATGCTCAGCTTTAATGAAGGGAGGAGGGGTTTAATCCTGCCCCAACTTAATATTCCAGGCTTTGTTGACACCCCATGGGAGCCCAAATACATTGAGAAGAGTGGATGGGGGTTAGCTGGAAGTGGAGCCAAGAGGGTGTGTGGGAGGAGAAGTCAGAGGGAAAATTGTGATTGGAATGTAAAATGAAATTTAAAACAAAGTAAAAAAATCAAAAAAGAAAATAAAAATTGTAGCAAATCCCCCAGTTCTACAGGATCAAAAGTGCATCCTTCAGAAAGCACTGGAGGCACATGCATAGTTCTCTTAGAAGAATCCAAACTGCACTGTGCAGTCTACCAAGGGACCATAACTGGGGATAAGATGGAGGAATAGATGTTGTTAAGAACTGATAGGGAACTGTTGCTGTTCTAAAACTGACATGTATGCATGTCCATTCTTTCTGGGGCCTATAAGTCTACTCTCTTTTTTCCCATAATTTCAAATTTTCTTTAATAATATTAAACATTTTTGTGTATCTTAGGGTAGGAATCTGAAAGCCAAGTCTCTATGACAAAGAAGTTAAAGCTCTCAGCTTGGTGTTCAACTGTTACAGCTAATGCAGGGTAAGCAGAAAAAAGCATACAAAAGTGAGATTTCCTCTTTTTTATTAATAACCTTAATTATTCTTTGACATTTCTGCAAATGCATAATGTGACTTAGTCATCCCCATCCCCACTACCCTCTCTCATCTCCTCTCTTCCTCTGCAGCCTTCTTCCCAGGAAGAGACTTCCTCATTGGATGGACTGCTTTTACTGCTTCATTGGATTATGTGTTGGAATACATGTAGACAATCAGATCACCTCCTGCTGAAGAGAGAGTACTGTTTCTAATGCATACATTGAAATTCAATAAGATTTTATTTTTCTAGCATATCTGATGTCACTTCAGACTTTAATTTGCCACTTGTAAACGTTTCAGAATTCTTCTTTACTAAAACTAAATAATAAAAACCTCCTAAGAGCTTTTCAGTTGTGATAGAAGGTATTCACTTCTCACTTGTCAATTCTCAAGAACTTTTTTCTTATAGACTTCTATTGATCTCCTGTTGTGGGATCTCGATCCGTTTAGCCCATGACTTTTGGGGTAGCCAGCAGTAGGATGTGGTCTTGTCTACTTACATGACTATTGAAGAGAAAAGGAGGAGGGAGCCTTGCTTTCTCCTCTTGCTCTGGCACTTTCTGGGTGGGATCCTAGCAGTTGCAAACCAGGGAGAGGCTGCTTGGTGCTCTTCACGCCTGAGAAGAACCGCTGGACGAAAGCAGCTGGATCAGTGGCAGCATCTGTTTTGTTCTGTATTTGGGAGTTTATCATTTCATTACACCCCTTAATAAATTAGTTAATAGACTTTTTTGGGTTCTTGAGTCACCTGGAGACCAATGTGTAGCTAACCCAACTGCTGCCTGAATCCAATCGTGGCCAACCAGCATGGTTTGCCTTCTGGTTCAGGCAGGGTGCTTGTACACAGGTACGTGCCCAAAGTCCATCTTTTAATGGAGTTTTCCTACTCCGTTAGGTGTTCTCTGTAGCTACAGGTGTCCCCAGCCTCCTCACTCATACTAGCACTACCTCAGGACTGCAGTGCTCTCATGCATGGTGCCCCTAGGGTCAGGAGGAAAGTAGCTCTTCCAGCGACTGCCTCCTCTGCTCTTAAACTGTCACATAGGCAGACAAGACAACACCCTAGGGCTTCTGCCCCAAAAGTCATTGGCTGAACAAATAGAAATCCCACAACAGAAGATCAATAGAAGTCTATAAGAAAAATGTTCTTGCTGGGCGGTGGTGGTACACGCCTTTAATCCCAGCACTCGGGAGGCAGAGGCAGGTGGATCTCTGTGAGTTCAAGGCCAGCCTGGTCTACAAGAGCTAGTTCCAGGACAGGAACCAAAAGCTACAGAGAAACCCTGTCTCGAAAATCAAAAAAAAAAAAATGTTCTTGAGACTTGACAAGTGAGAAGTGAATACCTTCCATCACATTTGAGAAACTCTTAGGAGGTTTTTATTATTTAGTCATGTCAAGAAGAATTCTGAAACCTTTATAAGTGACAAACTGGAGTCTGAGGAGACAACAAATGTCCCAAAACAATCTCCTTTATTACTGGCCTGGCTTTCACGGTTGCCAGCTCACTGTTAAATATAGTTATTCTTTTCCTTTTTTAACTTTTCAAAATCGATTGCTTAATTTTAGACTTATTTTTGAACAAATTTATATATGATTATGATGTGGGAGTGTCATATATCAATCTGTTGATTTCATTGGTTAAGCAATAAATAAACTTCTTGGTCCTGATTGGTTACAACATAGGTGGGTGGAGTAAACAGAACATAATGCTGGGAGGAAGAGGAAGTGAGCTGAGAATTCACGCAGCTCCTCTCAGAGCAGGACACTCATGATGAAGCTCCGACCCAAGATGGACTTAGGCTAGAATCTTCCTGGTAAGCGCACCTAGCAGGTGCGACATAGATTATTAGAAATGGGTTAAGAGGCTGAAACTATGGGCCAAGCAGTGTTTAAAAGAATACAGTGTCTGTGTAATTATTTCAGGTAAAGCTAGCCGTGTGGGCGGCCGGGGTGTTGGGGATGCAGCCCTGCCAATCCTATTTCAACATGATTACTCTCCCACCCAAAATCACTTATCTTTCTCTCTCTTCTGTGTATCTCACAGATAAGATGGGGGTTATATTTTTCAATAAAAACCAGTAGGGCATTGTTTTCAAATGTCAAAAGTTACATTGCATAAAAACAGGTGAATTTAGACACTTAAAGCACTTACTTTTGTGGTGAGATTTTCTGGACCGTTTAATCTCATCAGGCCTTTGCTGTTCTGCAACCTTGAAAGTTTATATAATTTAACAGTTGTATAATTTATCTCCTAATCAAGCATCTTGGAAGTAAGTGAAGTACTGTTTGTGTTAAAACCAGGCTTTGAGTAATTTCTAAAGAAAAAGTTAAAATGCCCACCTTGAGGAAGGTACTTGGATCTGATGCTGCAGTGGGGTGGGAAGGGGTAGGATCTGATTACTTTCCCTAATGATAAAAACACCCTAAATCACATGGACTGACCCCATCTTCCAATGGAGGTAAAAAGATTTCTGTCCTTTATACTTCTAAGGTTCATGGTACTTAATATTAGGAAATACAGAAAGAATTAAAAATTTACTAGTAAGTTATTGTAATATTGGCACAAAATATTTGTCTAAAATATTCAGCATACATAAATTGTTAGGAAAAATTAGAACTACTGCAAATCATTGAAACACTTTTAAACTATCAATTTAAATAACAGTCAAAGCTTTCTAGATGAATAAAATTTTGATTTACAATTATTTACAAATTTTGATAAATGTGCAAATATAAAAATGTTCATACAGTCTTTTCAATTATATATGACTCTCAGTGTTTCCCAGATACCACCTTCAAAACAATATTATGAAGGTTAATACTCCGGGTTGATGTGGGAGTGATTTCTTATCAATAAAGTAACTGCCTTGGCTCTCATAGGACAGAAAATTAGGTAGGCGGAGTAAACAGAACAGGATTCTGGGAGAAGGAAGCTGAGTGAGAGTCGCCATGATGTTCCCATGCCAGGCAGATGCAGGCTAGAATCTCCCCAGTAAGCACACCTTGGGGTGCTACACACCTTATAAAAAATGGGCTAGTCCAAGTGAGAGAGCTAGCCAAAAGAGGCTACAGATAACGGGCCAGGCAGTGTTTAAAAGAATACAGTTTCCGTGTAATTATTTCCGGTAAAGCTAGCCGTGCGGGCGGCTGGGTGCTGGGGTCACAGGAGCCCTGCTGCTCCTTATTACTACACCGGGTATTAAAATTTGGGCTCCTTGACACAGAAATATTTCTTTGATTAAAGACCAAACACCTGAGATGTCCACCCTCTCCACCCAGTCTTAGCCTACACAATTTTCTCCAGGTCAGGATGGTAAATGCATGGAAGTAGGAAAATCCTACTGACTAGGGTAATCCAGTCCCATAAAGACAAACTCTACTTGTTCTCTAGCATTTGAGACTCCTTGCTCCAAGTCTTCAGACTTGTTACCTAACCTGTAGTAACTACATTAGTCAGTAAAGTTAGAAATGGGTATTGCAGGAATTTCGTTTGGTAGCAATAGAGAGGGGCATAGTGGGATACATCCTGAAGTTTTAATCTCAAATCCTATCATGTGCATGATTATTTCACATATGAAATTCTAATATATGTCATTGCCAAAGGAACATATACAAAAATAACTTTTGCCACTATGCAGCAGTCTTTAACTAATACTCATGAAGGATTCAATCTGATTCTCGATATCAATATATTATCAAATAGTAAATATTCATAACTCATCTTGTCCCTTAAATTTATAACTGAGATGGTAGCTAATGGACATATGGAAAACAAATAGTACATGGGCTGGTTCTGCTCTAGTTTACTAATTTATGAAGCTTTCTGAAAGTTTTCAAATTTTCTCTTATTTTCTGAGAAGAGGGAAACTTCTCATTACAGAATTCATTTCTAAAATTGTTATTTTTTTATTACTGGGTCTTTTGGGGGATTGGAAGTACCTGAGGCATGGTGCAGGTATTCAGAGGATAGCTTTACTGAGAGAGTCCTCTTACTCCACCAACATTTGGTTTCCAAGGATCAAACTCAGGTGGGTCTGTCAGGTTTGTGTAGCAAGTATATACTGAGTACACCTGGCTCCTATTATGACTTCTTCCTCATAGATAATATATAAACATTTAACTTGCTCAATAGTAATGAATTCCATAGAACCCTCTATCTTATTTTCTTAGTGCACAGAAATCACAGCACACTCAGAAAGAAAATAACCACTGCTGAACTCCTGTTTCCACTTGCTGCCAGAGTCAACCAAATCTAACCCACCAACAGGGCTTCCCTGTCAATCCTGCTCTCATGTCACCCTGCCGGAAATTCTCTAGAGCATATATGATCGTGTATTGGAAAAACAATAAAAGTAGCTATTTACCTGTGTTTTGACCCAGAAGCAGTTTTGGTGGAGGGAACTGATCTTCCAGTTGGGGAACAACTTGAACTTCCCTGTATTGATCTTCTCAGAACTCTAAGAGAAAAGGCAGAACTGAATCATCTCTGACTGATACACCAGATAATGATTTTCAGGCCCTCCTCTTGAGAGAAACTGTAAGGAGGAAACTGCATGATGAAGCTGATGCTGACAGAGAGGGAAGAATAAATGAATCATGACAGATACTGCAAATCAAGTTTGTTTCTAAGGCTTGTAACTTACCAGTCAAAATATCATTATTTTCTTCAGTAATTAGTTGTAGAGCTTGCATATTATCAGTTGTAAACTTTTCCTAAGCTGTTTCTTATCAGTAAATTTCTCATATTTGACACTGATATCAACCAACTTTTTTAGGGATAAAATAACTACCAAACTGATAATGAATATAACTGACATTATGTAAATTCCAGATAAGTTAATTATCCCCTCATTTAATTGTTCCATTTTCAAACCATCCATTGTTGAATCATACACAGACCTAACTCACTCTACTGTAATATTGTTTCCCATTTTTTGAAAAGAATTATTTTTATTTTATATGCATTGGTGTTTTGCCTGCACGTTTGTTTGCATGATTATGTCAGATCTTGCAGTTACAGACAGTTGTTAGCTGTTTTTTTTTTAGGCCTAAGACTTTGAAAATTATTGTTATTGGACTTACCTGAAGTCACAGGATCTTGGTGTTTCCCATCATGTCTCTCCAGATTCCACACTCATGCTTTGTAGCAAGCTAAACCCAGTCCCTTCTGAGTCCACATTAGATTCAAATTCTGTGTGTTATGTTAGGCTTTGTTTATAGGTCCAGAGTTAGTCTTATGGTGTCCCTAAGTAAATCAGTTGACTTCTTTACAGTGCTTTTTTTTGGAATGTTGAGACAACAAAAGCATCTTCCTGCATTGGGACAGAGTGTCTGCCACTTTCTCCAGCACTGCTGCTCTTCCACCCCCACTCACTGTTTTCTTCAAGCACAACTTTACTAAGTCTCTCCTTTTCATCCCTTGTATGTATGTGTGTGTGCGTATGTACATGTGTGTATGTGCTAACACTAGAGATAGAGATTCCCCATGATGAAGGGATACAGACAAAAGTAACTAGATGAAAGCATTCCAGAAGTATTTACACTCTGCACCCAGTGAACTTAGTTTACACTGTTGAGATGAGTTAATGTTTATGGGTGATGACTCGGAGATATCAGGTTTAGAAACATAAAGGGTACGTGAGGGATGATTCAATGGTAAAATCTCTCTGGGCACACAGTGCAAACCTGAACACATCCCTAAATTTGACCACAGAACCCTCAGGAGAAGAAAAGAACCAACTCCCCAAAGTTGTCCTCTGACAATCTTGCACACTATATGGTTTGCATGCACTCAACCTCTCTCAAAAGCACACACACACGACACAATAATAATAAATATAAAAGTTGTTTTAAGTCTACAAAAGGAACAAGGTAAGGAGATAGAATCTGGTCATATAAGACACAGGCAGCATAGCCATGTGATGAGAACATGCGTAGATGGGGAAGCAGGAGGAAACTTTGGAAGTGGGAGCAAGTAAAGGCTAGGAGAGATGATTAAGGGCTGACTAGAAGCTAGTAAAGGAAGAGAAAAGCAGGAAGTTTACTTCTGTTCCCGTCTGATAAGAACCAGGCTTGTCTGTCATTACATCATCAGTTCCTCTTCCTGTTTTCCAGCCCATTCCTCACTACCCATCCCCCAGTGCCCATTAACCACTGTCACTTGATTTGAAGAACAACTTAAATTGCTTTCTAAAAAAAAAAAAAAAAAAAAGTTCTCAGGTTGGAAAAGCTCCAATCAACTGAAAGAACAGTTTAGTGAGAAATTAGAACTAGAACATATTCTGGCATGGGTTAGCACATGTTGACAGACAAGAAATCAGTGTCTTTTACTTCCTCTCTTTGCTCTCTTATTATTGTTGCTGTGTTGTTACTATCAGTCTTGCTACTAAGGTTATTGTCTTTTTTTATCATTAGAATGATAGTATAATCACATTTTTAAGTCTACAAAGGGAATAATGCCAGGAGATATTTGTGGTCAAGCCTGGACCTTTGCACATGCCCAGCAAGGACCCTCTCTGAATTGTACCTCTAATTCCAGCGAAATTTCTAATATCTTTAGCATTCATCATTAGAACTTGAGGCCTTCCTGGGAATGTGAACAGCAAGAGTTTTGAATGAAGACCTATGAAAGCAAAAACAGCTTTCATCTTAAAAGCAATAATGATAGCTTATTCTGGACTTATTTAAAGTGACCCTAACTCTATGTTCAGTGTGGAAGCAGTTTCATAAAGTTTTGTAGTTTTACAGGTCTGAGAAAGTTATAAATCAAGGCAAATTTAAGATATATTTATGGGTACATCAGAGAGGCAGTTACAGTCAGATGGAGAAGATTTTGTATAGGTCATCAGATGATGTTCTTAGCATTCAGGTCGGTGAAAGTTAGTGGTCTCTTAAGTTAATAGGTTTCATGAAGATTTTATGTATTGGTCATAGGATAGTAGTACTGACACCGTTGGCAAGAAATGTCTGTTTAAGAGGCTAGAGCTATATTGTGGTAAGGTAATTAGGCCCTCGACCTACAACCTCTTCATCCCACTGTATCTTTACTCAGCAAATCAGTCTTTGATGACACAGTTTCTTTCCAGGAATTCTCATTTGCAAACCTATGGGCAAAACTCTCAAGAAGAAAAATTCACCTTATCTCATCTTTAAAAAAAGTCAATTGTGAATATTCTCATATACAATGGTTACACTATAAATGAACTAGAGAACTTGTGATAATGTATATTAGAGCTCCTTAAATGGGTATCTACTTTAATCCCATGATTTTATACCTAAAAAATCTTTCTAAGTATATTTTTCAGCAGTAGAGAATTATTTGATTTATAGTGTATACAAGTGATTACTAATTATATTTCGCTTAAAATGTCTCATAGCTAAATTTTTGTAAAACATAAAAATGCCTTTTACTTATTAGAAAATTCAAGAAATGTGATGTAAATCAATGTGGTTTTATGTAGTTGTAATCCCAGCAGTGAAGAAATTGAGTCAAGAGGACTATGAGATTGAGACCAGCCTGGACTACATAGTAATTGATGTAACAACTGTATCAAAACAAATAGACAAACAAACAAAATTAAAAAAAAACACAAAGTAAAAATAAAAACAGAACAAAAAGAACCGAAGATTATGTATGTAGCTCAAAGGTAGAATATTTGCTGAGCATGTTCTATGTCTTATAGTTGATAAATCACACCATGAAAATAGCAGTAAGACTACTCTCTATGGAAGGCCATCAATGTTCACAGTAAATATTATGTGTGATTAAAAATCTGTAAATGTTTGCAGAAAGTTTCACGGTGGAAATGTGAGTGCTGCAAAGGCTTCTTAAAACATGCATAGCTGCAATAAGCATGATTCAAAAACAAGAAGTAACTTTTTTCTTCAAATAGTAACATAAGGGGAAATGCCCAACAGTCTATTATTACAAAATTAGGAATGGAGGAACATTAGTCATTTCTTTTTACTGGTGGTTTTGCTAAGGACACTGATTTTACTTACTTGAAGGTATGCTCCTTTTGGTCTTCAAATATCAATTACACACATGATTTGCAGCAGCTATTATAATGTGATGAATCTTCCCTTTCTGTCAGCTTCAGCTTCTTTATTCAATATCCTCTTTTTAGTATCTGTCAAGAGGAGGGGCTAAAAATAATGAGCTGGAGTATCACTCAGAGGCGATTCAGTTCTGCCTTTTCTCTTGGAGCTCTGAGAAGATCCGTCCAGGGGAGTTCAAGTTGATCCCCAACTGGAGAATCAATTCTCTCCCCCAAAATAATTTCCTGGTTGAGACACAGGTAATAGTTTCTTTTACTGTTTTTCTATCATGTGATCCAGTGTTCTCTAGAGAATTTTAGATGGTCTGACTTGAGAGTGGGAAAGCCCTGTTGCTTGTGTTAGATCTGGTAAACTATGGCAGCTTATGGAAACAGTAGAACAGCACTGATACTTTTCTTTCTGAGTGCTGTGACTCCTGTTGTGTGCTGAAGATCTATAGAGTTCATTACTCTTTAACTGGGTCAAATATTATCCATCTTGAAGAAGTCATAGTAGGAACCGTGTGAAATGACTCAGTGTGTAAAGATACTTGCTACACAAACCTCACTGACCACCTGAGTTTTATCTCTGAAACCTACTTAAAGGTGGAATAAGATGACTCACTCAGTTAAGTTATCCTCTGGACACCTGCACCATGGCTCAAGTAATTCCACCCCCCAAATCCCCACTAATAATAAATAACAATTATAAAAAATATTCTTAAATTAAAGTTTCCCCTTTATCAGCAAATAAGGGAAAATTTGAAAACTTCATAAATTAGAAAATTAGAGAAGAATCAATTCACATAATATTTGTTTTTCATATTACCTGTAGGCTGCCATATTAGTTATGAATATAAGCAGAAAGGGGAGTTAGGAATATTTACTATTTAATAATATATTGATATTTATGATCAGAATGAATCCTTCATGGACATTTGATAGTGACTGCTTTATATCAACAAAAGTTATTTTCAGGTAGATTCCTCTGGCAATATAGACTAAAATATGCTGTGTGAAATAATCATGCACATGGACTGATTTGAGATTAAAATTTTAAGTTTTTATTCCTCTCTCTATTATTCCCAAATCCCACCCATGCAATACCCCTTTTCCGCTTTCCTGGTTGATGCAGTTATTCCAAGTTAAGTATTATATCTGAAGACTTGGAGTCAGGAGCCTCAGATAAAAGAGAAGATGCAGTGTTAGTCTTTCTGGATCTAGGTTGCCCCAGTCAGTAGGATTTTCCTAGTTCCATGCCTTTTCCAGGCTTGGTCCTGGAGAAGAATGTGTAGGCTAAGGCTGGGTGGAGAGGGTGGAGATCTCAGGTATTTGGGCTTTAACCAAAAAAAATTTATGTATCTTGGAGTCCAAACTGTTAATCACCTCCAGTATTAACCGTCATATATTGTGTTGAAGGTGGTTTCTGGGAAACACTGAGAGTCATATATAATTGACAAAACTGCAAGAACGTTTTATATTTGTACATTATCAAAATGTGCAAATAATTTTAAGGCAAATTTTTTATTCATATAGAAAACTTTGTTATTTGAATGTGAAAGTGTTTCAATAATTTTCAGTAGTTCTTATTTGCTTAACAATTTATATATGCTTAATATTTCAGAGAAATAAGCTGTGCCAATATTACAATAACTTACAAGTAAATTTTTAATTCTTTCTGTATTTCCTAATTACATGTGCTCTAAATATTAGAGGTATAAGTGATAGAAATCTTCAAGGACTTCTCACCTCCAATGAAAAAGAGGGTCAGACCATGTGAGTTAGGGTGTTTCTATCATTAGGGAAATAAATCAGACCCTATCCCTCTCCACTCCACTGCAGTATCAGATCCAGGTAACACTCTAAAGGTGAATATTTTAACTTTTTCTTTAGAAATCACTCATGGTCAGGTTTTAACACAGTTGGCTCTTCACTTACTCTCAAGATGAGTGAGGAGGAGATCACTTATGCAACTATAAGATTCCATAAGTCTTCTTCAGGGTTGCAGAATGAAGGAAAGTCTGATGAGGCTCAAGGACACAGAAAAGCTGACCACAAAAGTAAGTGTTTTATGTTTCTAAAATTATCTATTATTATGCACTGTAACTTTTGACATTTAAAAACAATATCTTATTGGCTTCCATCGAAAACTATAGTTCTCCATTTTATCTGGATGTGGTGATACACAGGAATACGAGAAAGATAAGTGAGTATGAGGGGGAGAGTGACCATGTAGCAAATTGTTTAAACATGAGATTAAAAATTAAGTAATCAATTTTTAAAGGGAAAATGGGAAAGAAAATTTATTATTTCTAACTGTTATCTAGTAACATAGAAAGCCAGATGAATAGAAGTTTATAAGAAAAGAGTTCTTGAGAATTTGCAAGTGAGGAGTAAATACGTTTCATCACAATTGGAAAACTCTTAGGAGGTTTTTACTATTTAAACTAGTCAAGAAGAATTCTGAAACCTTAAAAAGTGACAAAGTAGAGTCTGAAGAAACACCAAATGTTCTAGAGGAATAAAATATTATTGAAATTCAATGTATGCATTAAAAACAATATTTCCTCTCTAGCAGAAGGTGTTTTAATTGTCTTAAGTAATTGCAACATCAAATGTGATGAAGCAGCAAGAGCAGTCCATCTGATGAGGAAGTCTCTTCCTGGGAAGAGAGCTGCAGAGGAAGCCAAGGGATGAGAGAGGGTAGTGGGGATGGGGATGACTAAATCACATTATGCATTTTCAGAAATGTCAAAGAACAATTAAGTTTACTAATAAAAAAAAGAGGAACTCTCACTTTTCTTTATTCTGCTTACTTCGCATAAACTGTGACAGTTGAACTCCAAGTGCTTTAATGTCTTTGACATAGTGATAATCAGAGGTTTGGCTTTCAGACCCTAAGGGACACAAAGATGTTTAGTATTGTTAGAGAAAAATGGGACTTGTGGGAAAAAAGAGAGAACTGACTTGTAGGCCCCAGAAAGGATGGATCTGTATACAACCATGGTTCCCTACAGTTCTCAAGAACATGGACCCCTTTTCCTTCCTCTTCATCCTCAGTTATGCTGCTTTGGTGGATGCATGATCCATTTTGGCATCTTCTACTTGGACTGTGTCTGTGCCTCCAGTGCTTTCTGGAGGATGAACTTTTGATCCTGTAAAATTGGGTGAGGGTCACATGCCTGTCTTCTAGCTACTTCTAGGCAGAAGTGGGAGGATTGAGAATTCAAGGCCCAAGGTAAAAAAAAAAAAAAAGAAGACAAAGAAAGAAAGGAAGGAAGAAAGAAAGAAAGAAAGAAAGAAAGAAAGAAAGAAAGAAAGAAAGAAAGAAAGAAAGAAAGAAAGATCCTGTGAAACCTCACACCTGTAGGATTTTTTATAGCGGGTAACATTAGAAGTAGAAATCTACAAATTTAGAGAGCACATGTTAAGTCAGCTTGTATAATGGACTACTGTAAAACTTTAATTAAGAGATCTATATCCCCTTGTTTCTATGCTACACAAAATTATACTTATTATTTGGACATGCTCTTTCCACTGAGGTTATTTTCTTGCTTTGTTTTTTTAATTGTTTGTTTGTTTAAGAGTGCTCAGTCCCATGGCACCTCATTGCAATACCTCTGGGAATCCTTTGTTCCATTCTTCTGGTGGCTGTTGCAGTGTTGGTGACACACAGTGAGTAACTGGCATACATCTTCTTTGTCTTTACACCTAAGTAATAACTAACTTTAGTCACAAATTTTGGAGTCAACATGCTGTCCTTGTGCTGCCTATAATCAGGGGATGTGCCAGACAGTTCTGGACTTTGTTTTCGCTTTTTAGGTTTTCGTTTTGTTTTATTTCATTATGTTTTGTTTAATTTTGCCTGACACACTACAGTGTCCTATTCTCATACATATCTACTCTATTAACTCTGTAACTGTTGAGAGCTGCCTTGTTCTGTCTTATTCTTGGTATCCTTTCTTTTGAAGACTTGTTGATAGTCTGCTTTGTGAGTTTAGTTGATTGTGAATATTATGTAAACATCCTGTGAGAAAAACCTGTGCAAAAGAAATGATGTTCTTCTATTTATTTTCTTCTGTGCATATTGAGAACATGGTTGAGTAAATAGACTTCATCTCTACAGAGACATTAAAGCTTAAGCTTCATTGGATTCCTTTACATTTTTAGAGGAAATCACTCCCAGGCTGTGCTAAAACATGGCTACATATCTGGATATTTTGTTTTCCTTCTGGTACAATGAAAATTGTGTCATTTTTCATGTTTCTTAGTTCACATTTTCAGGCTGTGTTAAATATTCACTGAATATTTTACTTATGTAGTTATTTGAATGTTTTGTGCTATGAAAACTTAAATAATTAGAAGTTGTGATTCATCCTCCATAATTTGATTACATTAAAGTTACCCCAATAGAGGGAAATTTCTGTTCCCATTCCTATAGGGAGTTAATTGAGGTGCTACTTTCTAGATGTCAAAGTACCGCTTAAAGTAATGATATGTGTTGGTTGTCAACATGGGCTTTCTCAGTTTTCTTAAATTTCAACATTTACTCCTTATGAGAATTTTTTGTTGTTATATCTGCTACTAATTTTAGTTTTTCAGTATAACCAAGAAAAGCATGAATTTCAGAAGAACCTAAATAATCTTCGTCAAGAGTACAGATCCATGAAAAATGACAACTACTTAAAGGAAGAAATGTTGAGAAATAAAACTATAGAGTATGTTTCCCTCAAAGACCATTCAGACTCCCTAGAAAGAAAACAGAGCAGATGCTGTGAGGGAACTAAAGTTGTTTTAAAATGTAAACCGCGCACAGGTAAGGAGGGGACCGTGGATAAGGGATTGCATTATTCTGTATTGTTTCTTCTTCAGAAGATTTGAAGTCTAATTAGCAGCTTGTGTTTAATTGGGTTGGGGTTTCCTTATCTCATGAAGGGGCCTGGCATCCCAGAAGTACCTGTTTGTATTAGGAGAATGTATAGCTTCTAGAACTCAGAGGCTGTTCTGGCTTCTACTGCTCCAAGGGGATGGAATCACAAGTCAGCACAGCGACAATTCAGGTTCTTTTGGTATATGGGCAAATTTGTGTCTCTAAGTTTGCTGCTGATAGAACATGGAAGTTTCCATTAAGTGGGAATTTACCAAATTCTTAGGCCAAAATGGGCATGGAGCATGTATATGATACATTAATAAAATACTTCTCTCTCTCTCTCTCTCTCTCTCTCTCTCTCTCTCTCTCTCTCTCTCTCTCT
Organism: Microtus agrestis; assembly: GCA_902806775.1. Taxonomy (NCBI): domain Eukaryota; kingdom Metazoa; phylum Chordata; class Mammalia; order Rodentia; family Cricetidae; genus Microtus; species Microtus agrestis. Next base: position 719,004 of record CADCXT010002527.1, on the reverse strand, counting down.
GTGTGTGTGTGTGTGTGTGTGTGTGTGTGTGAGAGAGAGAGAGAGAGAGAGAGAAGAGAGAGAGAGAGAGAGAGAGAGTTTTCCTTATGCTTTGGTAGGAGAAAGTTGGTCTGTTTGTGACCATGGTGAAACTCCCTGCAGCACATTTTGGAGCTTCAAAATGGTGTCCACACTTGTGTAACTCTGTCAGTGACACAGTGAAGAAGCCAAAAAGATAAAAATATCAAGGATTACAAAGAATCTTTTCTATCTTGCATCATGACTGATTAATTTTAATTGACACAGTTTAGTTTTCATTATTAAATATTTTTCAGAATTTAGAGTTTACAAAGAGTTTATGCATCTGATCTCACTATGACATCATAGGGGTTAACAATGATTATTATACAAAGACTAAAATATCTTTAAAACTGCTAAGCCTGGCAGTGGTGGTGCACACCTTTAGTCCCAGCATTCAGGAGGCAGAGGCACGTGGATCTCTGTGAGTTCAAGGCCAGCCTAGTCAAAAAAGCTAGTTCCAAGACAGGCACCAAAGTTTCATAAAGAAACCCTATCTCAAACAACAACAACAAAAGCAAATAGACAAAGAAATAACAAGAACAAAAAACCCTGCCACATTATAAATTATTTGATAGGAAAAAAGAAAGTTCCATATTTTGAAAATATTTCAGATCGATGAAAAATATTTTGTGTTAATATTTTAAAATAATTTTATCATCTGTAAATGGTAGCATATTGTTGCAGTCCCTGTTCTTGGGAAGCTGAGAGAGAGGATTATAAATTTGTCGATAATCTGGACAGCTCAGCAAATTTTAGGCCAGTATGAAATAAACATGATACCTCTTCACAGGAAAACAAAGGTTGGAGATAAAGTTTGTTGATAAAGCATGGTCATCCTCATCTCCTCACTAAACAAAATAATTCTATTGAGCAATTATTGCTACACAAACTACACATATTTTAATATATTCAACTTGACATGTTTGGGTATGTATGCATACTCTTGAAGGTATCAGCATAACCAGGAGAACAGACTAACACCTTCCAAAGTTCCCTCATGTGTTTCTTATTTCTCTTAAGAGAATCTAACACAGTCCACAACGCAAGCTTAAGTGCACAGTATGTATGGACAAACTGAGGACACAGTACATTACTGCATATCTAGAATTCCATCATCCTTGTACCTGCCTCTGTGCAGCAAGTGTTTGTTCCCCCATACTCCAGCTCTGATATCTCACAAGCCTCTACTTCTTAGAGCTGGGCTGTGTTAGAACCCTCATCTTACTTGAGTCATAAAGTACGGTCCTGGGCCTGACTTGTTTTACTTTGCACACTATCTTCAATTCATCCATATTCATCACCTAGTTGAGCATCTCTCTTTTTCAATGTTAAGATGTGAGACATGGTTTCATTCTGTAGCCCAGGCTGTCTTAGCATCTGCGTTATAGCCAAGGCTGTCATGGAAGTCACTACTTAGCCTAGGCTGGCTTAAAACTGGTGGAGATCCTCCTGACTCACTCTGTGCAATGCTCAGATTATAGGTATAAGCCATCATGCCCAGACAATTTACTTCCCTTTAAAGGATAAATAATATTTCTTTGTGTGCATGTGCTACATTTTTTTCCTACTGATTTATCCATCAGCTGTTTCTACATATCTACTGTTATAAACAACACTGCATAGGGCATAGGTATACAGGGGTCTGTACACATTCTACAATTTCAATTTCTCAGAGCTCCGAAATTTTGCTTAGTTATAGATGTTTAATTAAAATAGTACACTAATAACAGAATACTAGAAAATAAGAATTTTTACCGTTTACCTTCTCTGTTGTAGACACAAGTGTTGAAGGTTCCTGGTTCTGCTGTGGCATCAAATGTTATTTCATCCTGGGCAATAAACGCTGGACTGAATGTAAACAGACCTGTGACAACTGCAGCTTATCACTTTTGATAATTGATGATGAAAATGAACTGGTACCATAGACTCTTACATGCTTCTTTATTCTTAGACTCCTTCTCTAACTCTTCGATAGTGAGATACTGAATCCAGTCAGGATAACTGAAAGAGAGACCTCTAAATGTTCTATATGGTATGCCTGGCGAACAAAAATTGTGCAGTAGAAGTATCATGGGCTTCTCCTTGCTGCTCCTGCCTTAGTGGCTGTAGTAGGAGCTGTGGGCCTCTTCCCACAGCCCGGCTCCTGGCCGCCTGGCTAGCTTATACCCTGAAATAACAACACACAAACTGTATTCATTTAAACACTGCCTGGCCCATTTCTATTAATGTGTGTAGCACCGAGGTGTGCTTACTGGGAAGATTCTAGCCTACGTCCATCCTGGGCCGGAGCTTCATCGCGTCTGTCTGGGAGAGGGGAGCATGGCGTCTGAGCTCACTTCCTCTTCCTCCCACCAATCTGTTCTGTTTACTCCACCCACCTATGTTCTAACCTATCAGGGCCAAGCAGTTTCTTTATTAATTAACCAATGACCTTCCTCCATCAAGTGTTAGGACCCAGGGTCTGTTATGAGAAGACTTACTACCATGAGACAATTGTGCCTCTGCAATCTTCTCTCTTTCTCATTTTTTATATTAATGGATTTGCTTTGAAGACAGGGCATTGCTTGCCATATGCTCACTTCCCACATGCTTTTGTAGTCTTTGGGAATTCCCATTTTAATGATTTCACAGTGTCAGAAATTATTTAGTGAACCATTAATTCATTTTGTATGCAGCTTACTTGTTATTAGGAGCCACAAGCAGGAATATTGTGAGCTCATGGTCAGTCTTGGCTACACAGTGAGACTTTCTCTGAGAAACACAATCACAAATAATTTCATGAATTCAGTATCTCTAGACAACTGAAGTTTTATTTTAAATAAGTTATTGACATAAATGAGCTACTAGTGGAAAATTACTTTAAAAATAAGCTTGGAGAAACTGAACGGCTGGAAGAGAGAACTGATATAAGAGTAAATGGAACCTGTTGTGCATGTTATTTTCTGAACCAAACAGCGAAATTTTATCATCAGATATTTTTTCCCTTACAGAAATTCCTTCAGGTCCAAATTAATCTAGACCATTACTGGATTGGAGTATCATATAATAGAACAAAAAGTAAATGGCAATGGATTGATGGATGCCCATCTAAACTGTGAGTTTCCTCACACTCTAACACTATGTACAACAACTTATTTCTCATTTCACATAAATTTTCTTATTTTCTATGGCACTCACAGGTAAGGGCAATTTATATAAGGCAGTGTTTGAGCAAGTTTTAGACAGGGAAACTGACTGCTAGTGATGTAATACTGAACACAGCTCAGGGTCATGTGTTCTCAGATGCAGAGGGCACAAGCAAAGCAACAGCTTAAGATGATGTGAAGTGACTGCACCACCCCGACAGATACAATGAGCATGAGTATCCCAGACATTCATTTCACTTGTTTCTCTAGTTATTTTATATAATAGTTTTATATCTGTGTGTGTGTGTGTGTGTAGAGAGAGAGAACATTTTTATATGCCCATACATATGTATATCTACCTTCAATTTTTAGATATCATATTGTATAAACTCTAAGTTTTTTAGTTGTATTTATTGAGCTTTGTATTTTTCTTCACTCCCCTTCCTTATCCCCTTCTGTTCTTTTACTCTCTCCCATGATTGCAATGCTTCCAATTTACTCAGAAGATCTTACCTTTTTCTATTTTCCATGTAGAATAGATCCATGTATATCTCTTCTTAGGGTTTCTTTGTTGTCAAGGTTCTCTATAATTGTGAATTGTAGATTGATTTTTCTTTGTTTCATGTCTAAAAGCCACTTATAAGTGAGTATGTATTTTATTTGTCATTCTGGGTCTGGGTTACCTCACTCAATATGATGTTTTCTAGATCCATCCTTTTGCCTGCAAATTTCAAGATGTTATCATTTTTTCTGCTGTGTAATACTCCACTGTATAAGTGGAGTATTCTCTTTTCCTTATCTATTCTTTACTTGAGGATCATTTTGGTTGTTTCCAGGTTCAGACTGATAAATAATACTGCTACAAACATAGTAAACTCCAAGGTTTATGTTAGTTTGCAATCTTGTAGAAATCTATTCACTGATTGTCTTTAATAACATTATTCCTTTTTCTTGAATATCTTATATACATAAAATATGATATGATCATATCCTTCCCTGCCCTAACAAGCTTTCTCTGCTTCTGTCCTAACATGTGCCGCTAACTCATGTCTTTTTAATTGATGCTGTCTCTAGGTGCATGGTAGGGTATACCCTAGAGCAAGGATACCTATCAGTGACCATATACCCCCAAAAGAATGAATCTCCCTTATCCAGCAACTGTCACCTAACAATAGTGATTCCTTAAGAGTAGTGAGCAGCTTTCTAGAGATGCAGGAATTTGTCATGTCCAGAAGGCTGTTTTTCACATGCTTTTCCCCTTCTCTGGTTCTTGCGTGATTTCTCCTTCCTCTTCCCTCCTATTTCCTGAGTCTTGATGGTAGTATTTGGGAAAATAGGTTTATGAAGCTATCTTATTTTATGGCTGAGTATGTATTATTTTCTCCTATGCACGTTGACCAGCTCTGCTTCCCTGAACTGCCCACTGATCACTGTAAAAAGAAAGATAGAGGTTGAGAGCAGCCCAGGTCTAGGCCATAAACATAATTATTAAGAGTAAAATTTGACCACATGGTCACTTAATACAATGATAGTATCATGTTTCTTATGAGGGCCCATGACCTCAAAAATCATGAGTTTTTTATTTGGATTACAAGAGCAAATCTGGCATCATTCAACTCCAATAAGAAAGTAGTTACTTATCCCATAACAATGGTTCCACTGGATACATCTTGTCTATCAAGTCAGTATTGTGACATGCAGGTTCCATTGCTGGGTAAGACCACTCATATCTTTTCTCTCTGTGGTAGTTTGAATGTAATTGGCACCATAATCTCATAGGGAGTGGTACTATTAGGAGGTGTGGCTTTGTTGGAGTTGGTTGGGTCTTGCGGGAGAAAATGTGTCACTGTGGAGGCAGACTGAGATTTTCTAAGCTCTGTGTAACATGAACGGGATGGCTTGTTGTTGGGGTTTCTGTCCTACCCAGTACCCCACAACTCTTTAGCCCCAAAGAAAATCACACATAGGTCTCCATAAATTATAAGCTGATTGCTCTATTAGCTCTAGCCTCTCATTGGCTAACTCTCACATCTTGATTAACCCATTTTTCTGATCTATGTTAGCCATGTGGCTCAGTACCTTTTTCAGTGAGGCAGATCATATCCTGCTGCTTTGGTGGTCTGGGCAGGAGTGGGAGTAATCAACTTCTTCCTTCCCAGAATTCTCCTGTTCTCATTACATCATTTCTACTTCCTGTCTGGTTTTCCAGCCTATATTTCCTGCCTGGCCAATCAGCGTTTATTTAAAACATGATTGACAGATTACAGACAATTCTCCTGCACCAGCTCTGGATACCAGTGAGAGTGTCAAGAGACTTCCTGTAGCCTCTATATTAAGATGCAGTTAGCACCAACTCTGCCTGCACACCACCACGCTCCCCACCATGATAATAATGGTTTGAATCTCTGAAACTATAAGGGAGACACATTAATTACATGTTTTCTTTATAAGAATTGCCAAGGTCATGGTGTCTCTTCACAGCAATAAAAAACCTAAGACATTCCCTACGAGCCTATAAAGTGACCTGTAGACTACTCACTGAAAGCTAACCCGAGAACAGGTGTTTCCTGATTGGTTGGAGATTGATTTCTCTATGTCCTGACACCACCAATGGCATGGTAACAAACAGTGTTCTTTGGAGATCTCTGTAGTCTCCTGAGCAGTAATATCTTTGGAGGTGTCACTTGCCTTGCACTTTGATTTTCATTTAATAACTCATATCTTCTGTGGCTCTAACTCTTTTTTTCAATTATATCTTGTTTTTTAAGTTACATTTTCCACAGAATATGTTTGATCATGTTTTCCTTTCCACTTAATATCAATTTCCTCCCCCACCTCCCTCCATACTCACTCACTTTCAAGTTATTTCCTTCTCTCCCCCCACAAAAAAATACAAAAGAGAAAAATAAAATCAAACTAAAAGAAACAACCAATAAGACAAGAAAATTGTCCCCAAACAAGCACACACACACACACACACACACACACACAAACTACCAAAGAAAAAAAGAAGTCTGTTTTGTGTTGGTCAACTATTATCTCATTAACTAATTCCACAAACCTTTTATACATCCTTAGTTTTGGTAGATCATCATTTATTCTCTCCTGTTCATTCTTTTTCAGAACTCATCCACATTTTATCCTTTAATCTTCAGAATTCCCTCTGCCTTCAAAGCACATATTCGTTATTTTTCCTATTGATGTTTTTTAGAAATACAAATTTTCAAAAGTTCCCTGGTAATTCTGTTTGACCTTTAATAGCATTGTTAGCAAGTTACATTTTAGGTTACATTTTATATTATTCAAAAATAATTTAATCTTTATTGTTTTGTTATTGTTGTTTTGAGATAGAGATTTATGCTGCTCAGACTGGTCTTGAACTCTTGATCTCTTGATCCATGTATTTCCATCTCTCAAGTGCTGAGAGTACAGGCAGATGTGGCTATCTTTTATCTCTTTCAAGATATCAACCATACTTATTTTACATGTGTTACGTGGTAATCCATTTGTCTGTACTTTCATCAGATTAATGTAGTGTTTCTGCTGGATTTTGTTCATGATGACATTTTCTTTGTAGTATTCAGTGAATTTCTTCTTCAGCAGCTAGAGAAACTATCAGAGGCATCAACCGTAATAACTTTCTCAGTAATCTTTCATTCAGTGCATAAGAACATGGCAGGTCTGGCTCTCTTCTATTTAAACACGGCCCTGCCAGCATGGACATCTAGGCTCCAAATCTGCAGGAAAATAACTGCCTGACCTCATCCAACGACACTCTCAAGCAGCTGTCTCAGAAGTGACTAACACATTCAAATTATACAGATTAATACCTTTGTTATTAATTTTTGTTTTTCTATACAAAGTATCATTTCACACAGTCTAGCTCTGCTCCTTTTCATCTACCTCAAAACACTAGAATTGATGGTGTTCACAACTGTGAAAGGCCACAGAGTTAAATGAGTTTTTTTTTTATTCTACAGCAACACACAGAGTGAAATGGGCAGGTGGTAACATTTATAGTAAGGTTCCAGAGGCTGAAAGGATGCCTGCCTCCAGATTAAGTGATCTTTGTAGACCTTGACTAAGTTACAGAACTATTCCCTGATTAGGTGTGATTACTAGGGCCAAACATGAAGCTTCAGTCAAGAAGCCCAATGGTCATAAGGTTTCTGTGGCCATCACAAGTATTTTCTTCAGTGGAAAGACACAGTAACTTGTGCACCTGCTTACAATGTCAGCTTCTAATGAATCTCATGAGCAGTTGTGAGCTTGTGTTTCTTGTGTAGAGGTCTAGGTTGGCATAACTATGTGATATAAAGTTAAGAGCTCATGATGCAGAATATGAGCTCCATGTGTTTCTTGTGAATAGTTACCGTCATCTGGATCTTTTTTTCTTTGCCTGTGTTCAACACACATGCTTTATTGATTGTACCCATAATCATACCTCATGTCTGAATAATGTGTATACTCATTCCTACTATATCTTACATGTTCTGTCTATGGTCCACAGGGCACTTAGCATATTTTTTTTTCCTTTTCTGTTCCTGTTGTAAATCTAAATCTTCTATTTCCACCTGGCTTAAATCTAAATTAAAAGGAAAGTGATATTTTGTTAAGGTTTTATCATTTTGTCATTTCAGCCCCAAGGAATTTTGTGGATTTCATTCTCTTTCTGGTATTTTTTGTCATAGATTCTCACTAGGCTAGCCTGATTCAAACTCACTGAATTTCCTCAATCAGCCTTGGAGTCCTGATACTTTAGGACTCACCATTTGGAATTTAAATAATCACTTTCCATAGATTCACTAATATTTTTGCATTACCTATTAGTAGAAAGACTGGCTGTCATGCTTTACTGATGCTTTAGAAGTCTCAGCTTTACAGAAGCCTCAGTCTGCATAAGAATCTGCTTTCTGCCTGTTCGTTATTGTATTGAGTAATGTTTAAATTGTTAGTTAAAATTTGATCAAGGTTTTAATTTACAGCCCAGTCTTTCTTGCATTATAATCCTCCTAAACCACCCTTCCCAATGCTAGGTTATAGTTGTGTATCATCTTTCTTTGTTTTTCCTTTTTATATTATTATTATTATGGTTTCTCTGAGTAACAGCCCTGGCTTTCCTGGAACTTACTCTGTAGACCAGGCTGGCCTTTAGTTCACAGAGATCCACCTACCTCTGCCTCCTGAGTGCTAGGATTAAAGGCATGCACCACCATTATCCATTTGTGCTTTACTTTTTATCATTTTGAATTACTTTTTTATTGGAAGGTAGTTGTGGATTTAGTATTCATCATCCACCAGAGACTGAAGTTGTGTTGCATGCAGGCAAGTCAGTGGATCTCTATGTTTCAGTTAGTTACCAATAGATCTGAGGAGGGGGAAGAAAGGAGGAAAATGACCGCAACAGTAGTCACAAGCCCTCTTCTGTGACTGTACTACAAACTTCCCTTTTCTTCTTAAAACACAGGCATATAAAACCTTGCTCTGTGTGCCACATGCAATGTTTTTTTTTTACTTTTAAACTGTCTTTATTTCTAAAAAGCATCATATAAAAACAATTTAGTGTAAGATTGGTCCATGACAATACAGAAAATTAATTTAACTTGCTCACAAAAAAAAATTGACAGTGAAGTAGAAACTTTAGTTTTGACCAAAAGATCATTTTAATTTTTATTTTAGTCTATTTATTTATTTTTATGTATATATTTACATGTACTATAACATTCAAGCCACAGTATAGGTGTAGATAGGGGATCATTGAAATACTCACTTCTCTCATATTGTCTAGGGTCTGAAGTCTGAACTCTGGTTGTCTGATCTGGAGCTAATGGCCTCCACTCACTGAACCATGTCACTGGCCCAAGACAATTTTTCTGAGTTTAGAGAAAACAGAAATCTTTTATTGATATACCATAGTAGGAGGCCACTAGTTAGTTCCTAGCTGCTTAGCCCCAAAATAATCACACTGAACCTATATTAATTAAAACACTGTTTGGCCCATTAGCTCTAGCTTCTATTGGCTAACTCTTACATATTAATTAACCCACTTCTATTAATCTGTATATCACCACGTGGCTGTGGCTTACCAGGTAAAGTTCTGGCGTCCATCTCTGCTGCAGCTACATGGTTTCTCTTCGACTCCTCCCTTCTTTTTCCCAGCATTCAGTTCCATCTTCTCCGCCTACCTAAGTTCTGCCATGCTAAAATTCCAAAGCAGTTTCTTTATTCATTCATGATAATCACAGCACACATTGGGGACTCCTATGTCAATATACTTATGATTAATTCCATATTCTGCACATTTCGGTGAATAAACTTTTGCCTGGAATCAATATGGGCTCTGAATTTAAATAACTGCCAACTTTATCTTTCATTTTATAGTGTTTTGACAATAATGGGATCACTATACAAGAGAGGAAGCTGAGCAGTTTTCATCTCAGCAGGTATAAGTAGAACCATAATAAACAGAGTGCATATCTCAGCATCACTAAGAGAAACATTCAAATATTCATGGCTTTGATGGCACAATTAAGAACTAGAGTGCAGTTGTGGGTTTCTCTTTGTTAGTTACTGTTGGTACTTTTTGCATAAAGATGATCATGTCATCTTTAGCATGCATTTATTTGCTGCAAAATGAAATTTCGGGCTTAATTAATAGTTTCACATTAGTTCAAAACTTCATACAACCTTCCACAATCCACATGTATTCTCTCTCACTCACTCCTTCTTTCCTTCCTTCCTTCCCTCTCTCCCTCCCTCCCTCCCTCCCTCCCTCCCTCTCTGCTCCATTTTATCGTGCATTAAAACTTCATAGACACAGTAATATTCTATGAGGCCAGTTGGATGTGAAAGCTCAAGGTTTATAATTTATTATACTGAGTTTAGGGGCAGCCTAGGCTACATAGTATGTTTGAGGTCATTGTGAAATATAGAGTGAGATTCTGTCTCATGGAGCCTAATAATGATGGTAATAATAATATTAAGTGGTCCATAAATATTTTCTAGGGAGAAGGGATTTATTTTATAGCATCATACTAAAATGACTAAACTCAAGAGACATAAATTGATCTAGTAATATCCTTTAACCCATAATCCATATTCATGTTAGTCAGTTTTCTCAGTTTTCTGAATCATGTCACTGTTGATATACCCTCGTATTCTGGATCGTACATTGCATATAGTTGTAAAGTTTAGTTTTGAAACAGTTTGACTCGTGATTGACTTCTTCCTTCATTCCTTCCTTCTCTCCTTTTTTCTTCCTTTCTTTTTTTCTTTTGACAATTACATTTTAGAAAACCGTGTCTTGAATTTGAAGTGTGTGTGTAATAAAATGCATCCCCTGTAAGTCATGAGAAATATGAGTTTCAACAGATATGTACACTTTTACCAGCACCATTGTGCAAACAAGTTTTATGTCAACTTGACACAAGATAGAGTCCTCTGAGAAGAGGCAACCTCAATTGAGAAAGTGTCTCAATAACAAAAATCTGGCTATAGGCAATCCTGTATGGCATTTTCTTAATTTGTGACAATGTGGGAAACCCCAGCACATTGTAGGAGGTATCACCTGTGGGCTGGAAATCTTCAATACTGTAGGAAAGTAGGCTGTGATGACTTGGGGAAGCAAACCAGTAAGTTGAATTCCTCTGTGATATATGCATCTACTCCTGCCTGGGGTCCAGGCTCCAGAAGCACAGGGCTCGAAAGAAATTCACTCAATCTGTACTTTTTTATCTGAGGTGATAAAGGAAAGATATTCACATTCTCTTGATGAAATTATTCTGTATTCTTTATTCTGTGTTTCTATTCTCTGATGTTATTTTTCCTCTACAACTTATATACCTCAACAAAATTATTCAGGCAATATAAAAATTATAATTTGGTTACATTCTGTTTTTCAAGTGAATGAATATATCAACTACAAGAAAATGCATGTTTTTCTTCTCTCTTACATTATTTAAACAAAGTCATTCCAATAACCCAAATACATTTAAATCTAAGTAACTTGTTATAGATTAACAGGGTGAGAGCAAGAAAGGTATTTAAAAGAATACAGTTTCTGTGTAATTATTTCTGGTAATGCTAGCTGGGTGGTGGGAAGCAGCCCCGCCGTTCCCTTTACTACAGAGTTTATTATTAATAGTTGCATATTCTGCATATTTTAGCTAATAGAATTTTTTAAATCAGGACATTTTAGTGAATATTGAAAATTAAATAATTGCCTTTTTGTTTTTGTTCCTTAGTGACTTGAACATAGCAAAATTCGGTCGTAAACCTGGAAAATGTGCATTTTTATCTAGAACAAGATTAGAAAATAATAACTGCAATAATGTCTACCCCTGTGTCTGTGAGAAAAGACTGGATAAATTACCTGATTTACTCTCCAGCAAGAGGTAAAGTTAAAATGGAATGTACTGATCTTCATTTGCTTCCTGTAATAATCTGTGACTTCTTATGAACAAATGTTTTGATCACAGGACTTGGCCCTCCTTGCGAACAGAGAGATGTGCTGGAAGAAATTGAAAACATTCTCCTGAATCTGACTTGACAGAGCAGAGGTCATCTTCTTTCTTGGAGGGGTATATCTTCTCTGGTACATGGACACCCATTACCCCAAGCCCTTAAAGAATCTGCTCTTTCTGTTTTCTTAAACACACATAAAACTAAATAGAGAACCCTAATAAACAACCTGATTATTTCATTATCAACATGATAAATCATCTTAATTGAAAGCACAATTAAGAACTATAATATAGCCATGGGCTCTAATATCTTATTTGTTGGTTGATTGTTGTTTTGTTTTGTTTTGTTTTGTGTTTTGCTTCATGTAGAAGTTTTCTTCATTGTTGTAAACATTTCTTTTAGACATAAAATATAATTTCAAATTTGGTGAACGGTTGAAAGGAACTGGTAACTATATTTTATCCAATACATCAGTTTGTTCCACCCATCTTTAATCCATCTATAAGTTGAGATTTTATAGAAATAGTGGTAATAATTTAAGTTGACTTATTGCAGTGGCTTACACTTGTAATCTTAGCAATTAGAAGGCTAAACAAGATTGTTGAGAAAAATGAGAGTCTGTGTCATAGAACCAAACAAACCAAACAAAATTGAAGGTCAAATGTTTCTACATATTTTCCAAAGACAAAACATTATTTTATATAACCAGATTCAAATGATTGAACTCATTGCATTTAGTATCAATAGAGTAATTTATTCTAATCTAGAATTCATGTACTCATTCACTGGCTGGAAATGTCACTCTTGGTATTTCCTATATGATCAGATTCTCATGCATTCTGTGCTGATGTGATTTTAGTGTCCTTTAAAGCAGAGTAGGTCTTTTTTTTAATGTTCTCATGTGGTTTGTTGTTGATTTTGGTTTTTTGTTTGTTTTTGTTTTCTTCCAAGACAGGGTTTTTCTGTGCTACCTTGTCTGTCCTAGAATTCTTTCTGTAGAACAGGCTGACCTGGAGCTCAAATTTGCCTAGTTCTGCCTCTTAAGTGCTGAGATTAATGGCGTATACAAGTGTGTGTGTGGGGGGGGGGGGGGACGGTATAACTTTGCCCAGCCTAACTCTTGCTATATAGACAAGATTGTCCTCATCTTATGGAGATCTACTTTCCTTTACCTCTCAAGTGCTGGGATTAAAGACATGCAACATCATGTTCAGCTGAGGAATATGAACCTTAATAAATACATTTTGTATCCACAATTACATCCAAACAGAGCATTTCCAACTCCTCTTAAGGTTTTTCCTGACTCCAGCTGTGCTGTCTTACACAGAAATTTAGTTCTGTTCCCATTAGAGCTTTGTATCCACTGTATCTGCCTTCTATTTGCTCACCTACTTTTTAACATTAGCTTATGATTTCTCTTTTTGAAAAATTATGTTTTTATTAATTTCTTGATAATTTCATATCTTGTACTTAAGCATGTTCACTTCCCCCCATTTAACTCTCTCCAACTCACTCTCACTTCCCTACCCACTCAGTTCCTTGTTTTTTTTCTTTTTTTTTCTTTTTAAACTCATTGAGTTCAGTTGTGTTTCCCACCTTCTTTTGGGTATAGAGCATACTGTGGAGTTGGTTCATTGAAAATGTTAGCAATTTTGACAAAACTTTGTCCAAATTAACAAAAATATACTGAGAGGATCTAAATTAATAAAATGAGTGATAAAAAGTCAGACATTATGAGAGTCACTGAAGAAATTTGGGGAATCATAAGGACACATTTTTCATTTCTTTCTATTTATTTATTTATTTATTTATGGTTTTTTGAGACAGGGTTTCTCTGTAGCTTTGGAAGCTTTCCCAGAACTCACTCTGTAGACCAGACTGGCTTCAAACTCACAGACATCTGCCTATCTCTGCCTCCTTAGTGCCAGGTTTAAAGGTGTGCACTATCACTGCCCAGCTTTCCTTTGTTTAAAACAACCTTTTCTCGTTTTACATAACAATCCCAGTTCCCCATCCCTCCCCTCCTCTTGCTCCCCCTACCATCCACCCACCCTACTCCCTGCCCACTCCTCAGAAAGGGTAAGGCTCCCCATGGACTGTCATATCACATTGAAGCAGAACAAAGGCCTTCTCCCTTATATCTAGTCTGAGCATGGTATTTCTCCAAAGAGAATGGGCTCCAAAAAAACCCATTCAAGCAGTAGGAATAAAGTCTGGTCCCACTGCCAGTGGCCCTACAGACTGCCCCAGCCACACAACTGTCACCCACCCACACTCAGAGGGCCTAATTTGGGCCTACTGCCAATCTGGAGTCAGCTAGTTCCCATTAGCTCAAGTCAGGTGTTTCTGTGGGTGTCAACCACTTTGCTCGTATTATCACTGGTAATAGCCAGAACCTGGAAACAACCTAGATGCCCCTCAACTGAAGAATGGATAAAAAGTGTGGTACATTTACACAATGGAGAATTACTCAGTGGTAAAAAAAAAAGAAAAGAAAAATGACATCTTGAAAATTGCATGCAAATGGATGAAACTAAAAACAAAAACAAAAACAGAAAACAAAAAAAAAACATCATGAGTGAAGTAACCCAGACCCAGAAAGATAAATACTATATATACTTGTTCATAAGTGGATATTAGAAATAAAGCAAAGGATAACCAGCCTACAATGCAGGACCCCAAAGAAACTAGGTAACAAGGAGAACCCCAAGAGAGATATACATGGGTCACCCTGGGAAGGGGAAATAAAGAACAACTGCTGAGAAAATTGAGAACTTGGGGAGGAGAGGGGAGGATGGAAGAGAAGGGTAGAAGAGAGAAGGGGAGGGGGAGGGGAAAATGAGGGGAGAACATGAGGGAACTGGATGGTTGATGTGGGGGAAAGACTGTGAAGGAGAAGCAAGGAAAGAATTTTTTTGATTAAGGGAGCCATTATGGAGCTAGTGAGAAACCTGGAAAGAAGGAAATTCTCAGGAATTCATGAAAATGACCCCAGCTAAGACCCTAAGCATTAGTGAATAGGGTACCTGAACTGGCCATTCCTGTAATTAGACTATGACTACCTTAATTGTTATCATAGAAATTTCATTCAGCAGCTGATGGAAGCAGATGCAGAGATCCACAGCTAGTTCTGGGCCAAGCTCTCAGAGTTCTATTGAAGAAAGGGATAATAGGACACACTTTAAAAAAAAATCTTTATTCTACTCAGGTAGAAACTGGCTTCCACTAACCTTGGACCATAGCACAGAGTAAGGAACACTTTCAAATTCTTTTTGAAGCCAACAAATGTATATTGAAATATCCTCCTGATGAAATTTTCCTCTAATGAGTATAAAATGACCTCCCCTGTTGCTTCTCACTATTTTTGGTTTGATTTTTTTTTTCAGATAATAGAATAAGTACCCCTGCTTTTTTCTTAGTTCCATTTGCTTGGAATACATTTTCCCCCCTTTCCTCCTAAGTTTGTATAGGAATTACTTTTTTAATGCTTGATAACACACCATGATTAAGATAAATTTTAGAAAGAATGGTTTATTTTAGGCTTTGATTACTGAAGGTTAGGGTCTATAATGGTTGATTATTTCCACTTCAAATCATACCGAGAAAGCAGAGCAAACTCCAAATGTAGTGAAATCTTTGGAAACATCATAGCCTGATTCCATTGACATGTTTTCTCCAGAAAGACCACACATTCTACTTTTTCTCAAATAGCTACTAACTTGGGACCAAGTTTTCAAATGCTTGAAATGTATGGGGTACACCTGATTTAAACCATCATGGGTGGTATCCATCAGTTAGTCATGTTTCCTGGAGGCTTTTTAAAGAAACAAGTGTAGTGAAAGGCAGAGAAAGGAGATATATTCCATGTGACCATCACTGAGAACAAAAAAAAAAATACAGGTCAATGAACTCCAAGTCATGATTTCTTAGATTTAAATAGTACTACTCAAGAGATATGCAAAAATAAGCAGTACTATTCTTGGTATGGTTTCAATTATCACTGTTGTCTTTGCTTCAGTCTCTTCATAAGAAGGTTATAGAACCCATCAACATAATTACAATCTGCATAAATAAAGTTTAGGCATAACTGAGTTAGACTATCACTTAGAGCTGTCTATCCAATATAGTGACTTCTGTCACACATGGCCACTGGGTCCCTGGGAAGATAGTGATCAGATAATAGCTGTAAGAATTAACTCTATGGAAAGATTAAAACAAACAAAAAAAAAACAAACAAACAAAAAACTAAGGATTCTGTATATATTCAAACTATATTTTTAATCTCTTGATTCAGGTCCCAGAAACTCAGCATTCCTTCATTTCCACAGGAAGCTGTTAGATCCCAAGGAATTTCCTATGGACACATGTAAGACAGGATTTTTCCAAGTCTTTCTTTGCATTTCTTCTTATAAAATTGCTTTTTTTAACCTTTCTTTAAACTGATACTACAAGAAATCAAGATGATGATAGGAATACTACAGAAATGACACAGCATAAGGTTAATCATTTTGATGTTCTGGACGAGCATCAAAATTTTAGTGGTGTTTGGATGAATCTTACATAACCATTATCCTAAGCCGTAGCAACTGTTAGCTATAACCATTCAAAATACATTTCCTCTTGTCATCCCCACCATTTACTTATTCCTCCAACTGCCTGGTTGCTCTCTTGGCCCCTGATAGCACCTCTCCTGTGAAACCTTATAATAAAACATGTGGATCCATCATAATCATGCTGGATTTATTATCCCTGTAGCTATAAACTTTGGTCTTACAGCCTGGCAGTAGAAAAGATACCACAGTGCAAAACAAGACAATCTAAGTTGAAAAACATCACACAGAAAATGGCAACTGAAACGGAAATTTTTGTGGCTTATGGTTGAAGAATTAACAGGACTCTAGGTCTCCCAGGCCATCAAAGCTGCAGAACTCTGGCCTCTTCCTGAGATCTTTGCTTTATGTAAATGTATCTGTTATATTGATTTTTTTCTATGCACAGGAGGAGGAGAATTTCTTTTCTGTTTAAATAAAAAAGGAAATCTTTAACCTTAACGTAGCAAAAGTACATATAACAAAACAGGTATCAGGCAAGAACTATAGTTACAATATTTATATCTACTTTATCTTTTATCATAACTAAGGAAAACTAAAACTATAACTATAAATTTTTCAACTCCCCATCAAGGACCCCAAAATAATATATTACCTAAGTAAACAGGAAATGCATTGTGAACAACTTTTAAAAATATAGAATTGACAGAGACATTTTGCTGCCTAGACAGTCATCACAGTTCTTTTGTATCATTGGGACATCAGTCTTTAGCCTACAAGCCCATAGTATCCTCTTTTTATTTTATGAAGCAGGAAATTTTAAAGACAGTTCTGCCTATGATTGGCAGTTTGCCAGTCACTTTTTTGTGTGTGTTTTGAAGAATGTCTTGCAGACTCTTTTATGAAACAATCACCCCAAAGGCCCCTTTTCACCCTTAGGCAAGATTAGCAGTCATGTTTTTGTGGGCCCTGCATGTCCAGTTCATCAAGCAGTCCAGGAAAGAGCAGGTTTTGTCCAAATGGCTAACCAACTCCAAAAAGAGCTTCTTTGAGGTCCCTCTTCCTCTTGAAGTAATTGGTGCTGCCAGGAGCAGATGGGTCTCATTGTCATGAAAATTCTGAGATGGTGGGGCTGATCTATTAGGAGCTCACCAAGGCCAACTGGACTGGGACTAAAAAAGCATGGGATAAAACCAGACTCTCTGATATGGTGGATAATGAGGGCTGACTGAGAAGCCAAGGACAATGGCACTGAGTTTTGATCCTACTGCATGTACTGGCTTTGTGGGAGCCTAGCCTGTTTGGATGCTCACCTTCCTAGACCTGGATGGAGTGGGGAGGACCTTGGACTGCCCACAGGGCAGGGAACCCTGATTGCTCTTGAACTGGAGAGGGAGGGGGAGGGGAGTGGGACGTGGGGAGTGGGGGGAGAGGGAGGGAAAAGGGAGGCGGAGAGGAGGTGGAAAATTTTAATAAAAAAAAAGAAAAATGTTCTTAAATATTTTACATGACATATTTTTTAAGGTCTCTGAAAGGTTTGAGAATACCTATCTAACTGAAATATATCTCTATACATCTAGAAAATCTAACATGACTACAAGCTTGACTATTATAGATGACTATCTATTAATCTATATTTTTAATTATACATTATATTTTTTTTAAATAAACTACACAATCACAATACCGGAATTAAGAGCAGAAATAATCACATAACAAGATTGACCTTAAATTTGTATCAGTAAATGAAGATCTATACCAAAGCAAATCTCTATAGCATATCCCCCTTTAAATGTAAAATAAGCATTTACACACAATATTTGGGAATATGGGCATAGTTTTGTTCAAACATTTTTCTGTTGTTTATTGGGTGAAGCAATTTTTGAGGGTGTTTGTGGCGACTTCTCAGGTGGTTGTGGTCTAACAAACCATATTAGCCTGGAGTGAATTCCCAGGTTCTCATCCTCTGTAGAAACCAAAGAAGAACCTCTTTTAAAGCAACATATCCTTAGACCCAAATTTTGAAGTCAAGATATCTTTATAATATACATGTGTTGGTTTAGCCTAGCAGCCCATACAATGAAATGTCATTCCGTACTAGCTCCTTTACAGTAAAAAAAATTTAAAGAAAACAAAATAATATTCATAATCCAGACTTGTATAGTCCATCTTTATATGGCTTATTTTTTTACTATATTACCTTTTCTGCAAGTTTAATATTTATTTTATTATTTTTAGCCCTTTAATCTATGACTGTACTCTGTCTCTTTAAAGACTTTATCAATAAAAGCAACAGACGGACAGAAGGACCTCCCACACCACATATGTTTGACTGCTTAGTCCCCAGGTGTTAGGAGCCGTTTCCCCCTAAAAATCATTACAGGAACCATCACCCTGGGGGTCTGCAGAGAACCCCACACCTATAATTGTGTTAAGAATCCTTCTATTGACAAAACCTGCCCCACACCCAATTAGCTGTTATCTGTTAGCAGAACCCGCCCCACACTCCAGCTATCCAGGGAACTAGGTGTGGCAACTTGTGACTTCCTGGCCTACCTGACCAGACATAACCTACGTGACGAACCTGGCGAACCTGAACCACGTGACCTGGACCACGCGGCAAGATCCCGTTCCCCTGCCCCCCAAGCCCTCATCCAGGGGCTATATAAGCAGCAACCAGAACCCTAATAAACTGAGACCTTGACAAAATCTGCTTGGTCTCATCCTTCTGTCTCTCCCATTCCTTTCCAGGCAGTGCCCCTTCGAGACCCTGGAATAACAGGCTGCAGGGTGGGTTACAACTCCTAGACTAGTGACCCACCCAAGGCGGCCGCACCCAGGCATTGGAACTGTTTGGGAAGTATTAAGAGGCAAGGACTTGTTGGAGGAAGTATGTCATTTAGGAAAGGGGCTTTGAACTTTCAAAAGTACATGCTATTTCCAGTTAGCTTTTATTGTCCTGTACTTGTAAATGTAAATTCTCAGACACTCTCTAGCATAATATCCCTTGCTTGCCTCCTAACATGATGGTCATGGACTCTAACACTCCAGAATCATTAACCCTCAACTTTAATTATTTCTTTTATAAATTCCCTTGGGCATGGTGTCTTGTCAGAGAAATTGAAAAGTAACTAATAAAGCTGCAAGCCTATATTTTTTAATAATCTAAAACTTTAGTGCAATTCCATATTCTTTTTTGAATCTTGTAATGAATATGTGTGAGAATCTACATCCAAAGACACCAAGTTTGAATCATTCCAACTATTTAATGAAAGATTTGAAAGAATATTAGTCATATATCACATACTACTTCTAAAAATTTTTAATTTTTAAATTTTAAACCTTTGCTACTGTGTGGAAGAAAAGAGAGGGTATTGTGAGGGTCATCTTTCTCATTCTGTTAAAGTTCTCTGCCCTGGGTGTAGAGTGTACAGAGTAAGCTCCTAAGGCTGAGGCTTCCTGTGTGGTTTAACAAAAATGCCTTAAGTCACTCCAGATACCTCTTTTCCTCTGTTAGGCTAGCCTCTCAGGAAACACCTGGTCTATTTTTATAGCATCAATAAGTACAATGTTTTATAATGACCTTTCAATTCTTATGATGATGGGGAGCTAGCATAGATAAGCCATAGGCTAGAACCTATCAGTTATTTAACTAAACGTCATATTTTCCTACTGGTTTGCGTAAACTTTGAGTAATTGTCCAATTATTACTGGAATTGCACTCCCAATTCTGCTTACCTCTCTAGTCTTTGTGATCTCTGTTGAGTGGATTCCGATGAGACAAGTTGTAAGGTAGAAACAGGCAGTGCTTAACACAAAATAATGCGGGGGGGGTTGTGGGTGCAAAAATGCGGCCGCCTTGGGTGGCTCACTAGTCTAGGGGTTGTAACCCACCCTGCAGCCTGTTATTCCAGGGTCTCAGAGGGGTGCTGCCTGGAAGGGAAGGGCTGAGACAGATGGAGGAGACTAAGCAGATTTTGTCAAAGTCTCGTTTATTAGCGTCCTGGTAACTGCTTATATAGCCCCTGAATGAGGGACTTGGGGGGCAGGGGAACGGGATCTTGCCGCGTGGTCCAGGTAACGTGGTTCAGGTTCATCAGGTTTGTCACGTAGGCCAGGTTACGTCCGGTCAGGTAGGCCAGAAAGTCACAAGTTGCCACACCTAGTTCTCTAGGTAGTCTGGTGGGGCGGGTTCTGCTAACAGATAGTTCTCCATTAACAGCTTTAATTGGGTGTGGGGCAATAGAACTATTCTTAGCACAATTATGGGTGTGGGGTTCCCTGCAGACTCCCCAGGGTGATGGTTCCTGTAATGATTTTTAGGGGAAATGGTTCCTAACACAAAAAGGGATAAACCAAGGAGGCTTTACAGAACACACTCTGGCTGTTCATTAAATCGTAGTCTACCCACCCAGAGAAACTCACCTAAAGAAAAGCATGTGGAGGTCAGAGGACACCTTTCAGCAGTCAATTTTCTCCTGCCACCATGGGGTCCTGTTGGGACTAATAAGTCCTGGCCTTCAGCTGCTCTTCCTCCTAGAACCTTCTAATTAAAGTTACTAGAAGCTGTGCCTAGATTAGAGGATCAGAGCATGGGATTTTCACCTCTTGGCCATTGACTTCAGTGTATTTAAGCCTACATGGTGCTAATAAAGAGGGGGCTTTGGTAAAAGTGTTTGAAGGTCTGCATGTCGGTCTGTCTCTGCGTGTGTATTCTCAACCTCCAGCCCCTTGCCCAAAGCTCGCGAACTGGAGTATCAGCACCAAGTCTTTAGGCCAATGGTTCTCATCTTTCCTAATTCTTTGATCTTTTAAAATAATTCCTCATATTGTGGTGACCCAACCATAAATTATTTTGTTGTTATTTCATAACTATAATTTTGCTACCATTATGAATCATAATGTAAATATATGCTATCCAGAATATCTGTCTGATATGCAACGTTCAAACAGGTTATAACCTACAGATTGAGAACTACTGTTTTAAGATAAGCCACCCTGCCCTCCATAAGAAAATGAGCTTTCCATAGAAGACTTCCATTTAGTTGCATCTTGACACTGTCAAAAGAACAGAGAGAATAATTCTTAGAATCCTTGTAGAAATACACCCGACAGACAGTGCTTAGCCCCTGTCCAGATGTGTCAGTTACAGAAAAAGTGTTCACAAGTTTTCAAATGAGCTGTTATCTGATAAAGTGTGACTAACAGACGACAATAGATTAAAAATGAAACGACAGAATGAATAGTATTGCTATTAGATAGATGCCCAAACCCACCACTCAAGATATTTGGGTATTTTGTTTATAGGAAACTTACCAGTCATGACAAGTGCTGGCCACTATCTGTGAAATCGTTAGTGCTAACACATTAAAGGCTATGTTGTGGTATGGAAGAGTTATGTAGCAGACTAAAATTGTATCAAATATTTTCAAAAATTCCATTCTTCTTTAAAAACTGATGTTTTACATTATTTATTCTAAGCACTAAGAAATTATTAGTTCTATATACAGTCACTGTAAATATTGTTGAGATAGTTTGAATGCTTTTCTAAAATCAAATCTTCAGCTTCAGTGTGCATTACATGTTTATGGCATCTCTAAATCTAGACCAGGCACATCCCAGGTACCCAGAGGCTGTGGGTGACCAAAAGCCATCATATTGAATAGACAGTTCTCAGTGATAGTCAACTCAGTTTATGCCTACACTTAATTTATGCATATTACAATTGTGGCAAAGGGTTCTATAAACATCTCACGGAGGCCTATGCTTTCTTTTCTCCTGTATCTCAGCCTATAACTATTTTTATAACTCCACCTTTAAAACCAAGTCTTACATGAAATCTTATATAATTTTTTGAGACAGTGTCTTTCTATGTAGCTCTGGATGTCCTGGAACTCATTATGAAATCCAGGCTGGCTTCAGAGTAATAGAGATCTATCTGCCTCAGCCTCCCTAATGCTGGAATTAAAGGGGTGAGCCACACCCAACCCCAAATCATATTTTTCATTATGATTAGATTTTGTGGATTGTGTATGAGCACAGTTTCCTTCCATCTATTCATGTTCTGAATTGCTTGCAAGTTCCTTAATAGTCTCCTTCTTCAGAATGACTAAACCTTATCTCACTTTAAGAAAGAGAAACACCAACTGTAGAAGTTGTTGATGTTAGAGTCCAGAGAGCTGAACACATATCCCTGGCCAGGCGAGGCTACGACTTAGAGAAAGACTATGCTAACAGGCACCATCCCTTGACAAGATACAACCACAATCTTCAGGCAGAACTTGGACTAAGAAAAAACAAGTTCTTCATGAACTGAACAAAGGAGAGAATGGAAAAATTTCCTTTTAAAAAATATTCAATTATTTTTATTTTATGTGTATGAACAATATGGTCAGCATGTGTTTATATGCACCACATGTATGCCTACTCTCCTCAGTCATCAGAAAACAGTCCCAGACCCTGCAACTGGTGTTACAGATGGTCATAACACTATGTGGGTGCTGTGAGCTGAACAAAGTCCTCTACAGGAGCAGCAGACACCCTGAACTAATTCTCCTGCCCTTCTCTGGTTCCTTTCTGTCTGTTCTATAATTATTTTTCTTCATTGTCAAACCCTATCTGAGTCCTATTTCTTTCCTATCTCTAGCCCTGGGTAGAGGTATGACTTTTGGAACTGCCAGGAATATTACCAAATTTCTGTCTAACAGGAAAATTTTGGTAAAGAACAAAGACTTCAGTTTCTACTCCATCAAGGACCAATCCAATGGGACTGTTAATCACCTGAACAGGAAAATATTCTTCAGGAAAGCCAATAGGCATTAGAAAAGCACACAGCCTGCCCAAGGATGAAGGGTGGCATAGACTTACTAGGTTATTTAAAATAAATAAAGGAAGACCAACAGGACAGGAAGTTGAGCAAGAGATGGTGGTGAGGCAAGAAGGAACTGGAGGGAGAAGTGAGAGGTGAATATGACCAAAGTAAATATATTTTAAAACTCTGCAAGTATCTGTAAAGTAATTTAACCCAAATTTATCTTCTTTGTAGAACCAAAATAAACCTCAAACTATGTAAATTATTCTAAAATTACATCATCATGACTACAGATTTATTTCCATATATATATATATATATATATATATATATATATATATATATATACAGAGAAATGATGAGATAGAAAGTAATACTATGCCAATTTAAAGGTCAAGTAGAGTCACAAGCATATGGTTTTTAAAGGTTAAAATTATGAAAAATTATTTTTCCTGATAATATAATTTCTTTATTTTGAAAACAAAAGTGGGATTTCATTCTAACAGTATTTTTTCTTTTTTGGTTTTTCAAGAGGATTTCTATATTTTATCTCTTTTAATCTAATAAGTTAGTACAGATGAATTTCAGAATTTTAAGCTTGCAATTATCAGAAATTACTGGAAAACAACTGTATTAGTTAATTTTCTTATTGCTGTGACAAAACACCTGAGACAAGCAGCTTAACCAGGGAGGATTTATTCTGGCTCACAGTGCAACCTGGGAGGACTTACTCTGGCTCACAGTGCAACCTGGGAGGACTTACTCTGGCTCACAGTGCAACCAGGGATGACTTATTCAGGCTCACAGTGCAACCTGGGAGGACTGATTTGTTGCGGCCTGTAAGGGTCCAACATAAATTCCCTAATTACCTGACTCGGCTTAGACAGAGTCGCGAGATAAAGAACTGACACAGATCACACCGTCATCATGGAAACGGCCATAGCCCCGTTTATTGTCCAAACACTTTATATACCCACACCAAATTGAGCTGGGGGGGGACACATTATGCCATCACCTAGTCAACCAGGTGCCTGTGCTTAAGTCAAGTCGTATCTAGCAGTCAGGAAGGCCCTGAATTAGCATCTCTATAAGACAACCTCCAAATTGCAAAAGGAAAGGAGACAACAGACATCCTGACCAGTTTCAGTCAACACCTCTTCTCAGGTAATCCACACTTTAACAAAAGAAGTTAGGAGCAGGCATCCTGGCTTTTGTTAAGGGCACAGGCAGCTTGTCTGTAGAGCTATGTAATCAGCTCAAACCGGGATAATGGCGAAATATGCGCCCACACTGATTCAGGCTCACAGTGCAACCAGGGAGGACTGATTCAGGCTCACAGTGCAACCAGGGAGGATTGATTCAGGCTCACAATGCAACTTGGGAGGACTGATTCAGACTCACACTGCAACCAGGGAGGACTGATTCAGGCTCACAATGCAACCAGGGAGGACTGATTCAGGCTCACAGTGCAACCAGGGAGGACTTACTCTGGCTCACAGTGTGAAAAAGCGAGAAGGTCCGGCAATAGGAAAGTAATATGGCTGGAGCTCAGGTGTCTGCCTTTTCTATTCAGTGCAGAAAGAACCTCGCTGAAAGAAATAGCGATGTCCACATTCTTGATGGGCCTTCTCTCCTTTGTTGAACCTCTGTGAAAACCTCAGGTATGTGCCCAGAGACTTGTCTCCTAGATGACTTTGAATTTCATTTCCCAAGATGATTGTTCATTACCATTGTGGTGCATATAGAAAACAAATGCTTTTTGAAACATTGCTTAAATTCACATCTGAAAATACCAGTGACCTCATAACTTGCTGTGGAATGACCTATTATTAGCTTTAAATAATGTGAAGGCAATATGCATTCCTTAGAATTCCCACTTTAAATTTTGAATTTTGACTCTTTGCTTGTCCAAAATCACATGATATTTGTTATTCCTTTGGAAACTACAACTCCCAGACTCCTTCTGGACTACGGATACCTGTGCGCACACCTGCACACAGGTATGGGACATCCTCCCAGACACCCTTGCGCTCCCCGTTAAAAGGCAAGGCCACATGAGGCCTGCTCTCTCTTTTCGCCTGCCCTTGTGTGTCTCACACACACCCCCCGCCCTTTCATGTTCCCCTCCCCCATTAAAGTGCACCCACGTGGGAGCCACTGTGTCTGTGTTTGTTCCACCGTGCCTGTTTGTCTGTCTTGCGTTCGTCTCCACACACCCACGCGTAATTTTTTAAGAACAACAATATTATTACTGAAGATTCACTTCAGTCCTTGGGTGGGGTGTTCTAAAGTTAGGAAACTCTACTCCTGAGCACTTCCCCAAAGAATGAAGCACAAAACAAGAATAGAAAAGATTACAATAAGGTGGATGTAGGAAGAAGTATTTTGAAAGGTCAAAGTGGATACAGCAGTGAACACAAGTAGCAGGGTGGCTGAACCTTTCTCTTCTGGGTATTTTACAAAGGTGAGAATGGAAACTCTTCTGCCCAGGACCATGCAAGTCATGCATGTGAAAACTGACCTCCACTTCTGTGAGCCAATGGAGACATAAACAATTAACCACGTTCCATCATCTTGGTTTAACTAGGAAGTCAGTTAAAGGCTATTCTGTGTGGCCAACCACATTTGCTACCACAAGTACCCCTTCTAGTTTTTGCTTGCTGGGGGCCATTAAGGCACAGCTTGTCTATTTACTGCTATTAGTTTAAAAGTCAGCTTTGCAGGCAGTTCAGGGACCCAAGCTGCTGTTCTGGTTCACTTTGAGCTAAGGTGTTTGAGAATTGCTTGACTCTTAATAACTGAAAGTTTGAAGCTACCTCTTTGATAACTGCTTGGACTGAATCTCCCTCTCTTATAGCCACTATTTGCATTAGGTTTGAAAATTACACCTTCACCTTAACTTAGCTGTATCCTGCTGTCACTCTTCCATGTTCTGATTACAAGTTCTATCACGAGTATCTCTGCCTTCCTTATTTATTCATTCATGCCTCATGTATCTTTTCATTGGTTTTCATCTAACAGTTGACTTTAACAACCTTGTCATAATTCATTCAATTTCATTTACATTTTTATTTTAATTTGGACTAAAATTTAGGTAGATGTAAAATAGTCAAACATACATGTCTTTAAAAAAATGAAAGTTAATATACAGAAGAGTTTATTAATGAAACATTCTAAGAAGCACAGAAATGAAGAGATATTTTGGGTACATGTGTGTGTGTATGTCGGTGTGTGTTTGTTTTAAAGAAAGGAAATAGTTTTACTTAATATGGGTTTATAATCAATATATACTCTGATGATAATATTGTGTTTTACTCACAATAAATATTATTAGTAAAAAGTTTAGTTCCATAATTTGTTAGATGTTTTAATATACTTTATGTTTATTTTAATTTAACAAAACAGTAGCTTATTATTAAAACCCTAAGAAATAAGAATTGAATACATAATCCATCCATATGTATATATACATATATATATATATAATCATGTACAAGGTACATATTCTATGCATCAGATGACTTGATAATGCTAAAAATCATAAACATAAGACGAGCTAACTTTAAGAAACATAGAAACGGTGTATTATTGCAATTATTTATATGCTAAATGTAAAATCAATTCTCTCTTTGCTATTAAGGAGCTTGAGAGGTGGTTCAGCAGGTAAGAATTCCTGCTCTTCTTGCAGAAGACCCGAGTTTGGTTCTCAGTGATTAAACCAGATGACTCAAAGTCTCCCATAACTCTAGCTCAGAGAATCCGATATCCTCTTCTGGCCTCCTTATAAACTGCATGTATGTAGTATACATTCTCACAGACATATTACATATTTTTGATATATATATCTTAATATATTTACATATATTACATATATTTTAATATATATTAAAAAAGAATGTTGTTAAATATGCATCTGTTCAATGACACATCTTGGCAGTTACAGACTGAGCTTGCCATCATTCACAGAGTAATCAATACCTGTGAGCACAGAGTATGGCTCTTAAGGGTGTCTAGAAACCCGTGCCCACCTTAAGAGACACTTCACCTGCCTAGAAAATTCTAATGTGCTTCTTTATCATTGTTACTTTGTTGGAAATCCACTGCCTAAAAAGAATCAATTAGTTTTTATACAAAGGGAAGGGGACAACACAAACAAACAAAAATAGACTAAGCCAAACACAAGTCTATCTTAGAAGCTGGAAATCTCTAAAGCATTTTCCTAGTTAATTCCAAGTAACGTTAGTATTCAGCACTTCTTCAGTTCTGTCTGCTCTGATATTTGCTACAATTGATTAGATAATCTGGCCTGCTCAGCACGGTGGAAAGTACTGGCTAGAGCTTACACACTCTTTGATATTTATGTTTTTACTGAAATCAGAAGCTCTTGCAGAGTTTTTCAATTTTATAAAAATACATAAACCACTCCAAGGCAGAAAACGGGTTTGTACCACTATCTTTAGTTTTAGTCATTTGTAAAATTCGGTTGTTAACTATTTCCCAAGTTCATCGAATTCTAAGATTATATCTTTCTCAAACTCAATAAATTCAAGTTTTCAGGAAATTACTGTTTCCTGACATTTATAGGTTTATATTTTTACCCAAGACTGACACTGAAATTGGTGGAAAATTTGATGCTGACACTTCAGTGAGACGTTTTGATATGGGAACAGAGTGACATCATATACAGTCCTCCACTATCAGCTCCTAGAGTCCACTGACTCTATCAGCAGGCCCCTCCCCAGGTCACTGTGGAGGTAAAATGCTAGTAGAGCCAGGTATTCATAGGTCTCAGCAAGCTGCCAGACCAGCCCTGCTCTCCAGCTGGTGAAAACCAAAGAAAATTGACCCAGGTGACATCAGAGTCTGTGAGTGTGGGGCTGGGGTTGTGCTTACCCACCCTCTGGGACAGAGGGATAAAGAAAAATGCCATAGGAAGCTGGGTAGAAAGTTCAGAGGGCTTTGAGTTGTTGTAGGGAGAGAACTGACCTGAGCTGCCCATCAAATCCGGTGTTAACTTCGTGACAGAGGTGAAGGCCAGACTGGACCAAAATGAGAGTGTATTTAAAAATTATTCACTGTGAAACATGAAGATTATTTTCAATTTATCGAGTATTTTGGAAAATATTTATGCACTTTGTAGAAATTCTAAATAGGCATCATTTTCTCCACAGAATACTACCTAGCTGCAGTGACTTATCCGAAAGGTTATTTCTATAAACTGAAATTAATTGTAATAGGAAGTGTTTGGGTATCTTGCTGATCCACTTACATATTTATAGATTGTCTGCTAGCTAACTAATATAAAACAATAACCAGAAAATTAAATGTACTTAAATAATATAAACTTTATAATTTAACATAAAAGCAACACATTTTACTACTTTTGGTAATCATTTAAATCAATTTACTTCAAATTCTAAAAAAAAATCACAAAGTTAGCTAGTAATATATTTTAAGAATTCAAGAGTCATGTTTTCTCATGAACAGTTTGTTGACTCTGTCCTCAGAATCACCTGAAACTTTTGTATGGGGAAAGAAGCTTTGTCTGCTTAAATCACTAATTATCCCCTTTTTCTCAGTGAGTTATTTTGAATTAGTTATGTCAAAATGCACCTAAATATTTTGAGACCATATGTGAAAATTCATTAAATATAGCAAATTAACATTGTATTTATTTAAGTAAATAGCTCTAGAAATAAAACACATAGATAAAATCAACACTTCTCCAAAGTGTACATTTTATAAACCAACAATTTGGCTATTTTCTGCTTCTTTTACTGTGTTTTATGAATTTATTTTCCCATTTTAATATATATATATATATATATTGTGTATATATGGTTTTAATTTAATACTCTTTTTTCAATAAGAATATTTCTCCATTATAAACAGTATTCTAAATATGAATTTTTTGAGGTACATTAAAATACACTAAAATGAATGCAGCAAGATTTAATCACTTCTTAGGGAATTTAAGAATTTTTTCTGGGGATCTAACCCAGATTTCAAATGCTAGCCAAATTCTTACCACCAAGCCAAAATCCCCAGCACCTCTTTTTCTTAACCTGCAATTTGCTTATTATTTTAGTAGATAAGGTTTTTAGAGAAATTAAAGTTCAAAAGATTGGCACATCTCTGTTTTTCTTGACCCATTTTGTTTTCTAGAAGCATTATGGATCTGCCTCTGGAGCTCTGTGTTTTCAAGCCTGTACCTCTAGCTCTGATAACCTGGCTTTAGAGTCATCTGTCAATATTTTTTTGAATACATGCTCCTATCTGGGAAGAAGGGGTATATTCGTTTTTCTTATTAGTAGTAATTAACTCAGAAGAAATGTTTTCCTATTAATTCAGATTCTTTTCTTGCTTTCTGGGGAATGAAGCTTATTTTATACCTTTCTGGACATGTTACTTAAATGAGTTCATTAAATATAGAAGAAGAATATTTTTGGATTTAGGTATATTTATAAAAACTAAGTAATGTCAATAATTGACTATCTGATATAGGCAATACCATTTGGATTCCTTGATACTCAGTTTCCCCATTTATAAAGCAAGGCAAGAGTTGTCATCACTGTGCTTGTTGTTAGAGCTACAGTTGGAGCTGTTCTCTTGGCTTCTTTGTCTCTGTGGCATGGTTGCTTATTTTTCTCACCCTGTATGACAAGGACCATGAAGCCAGTGACTATAAAATTTACAAGATAGGAAAATGAAAGGTGGTTTGGTGTAATACAGTAGTAGAGTCTAAATAAGAGTGTGCCTTTGATAAAAATGACTCCATACAAGGTCTACAATAGTTGCCATTGGCTAATTCAGGCATTCAGTGGTCACATATAACTTTTCAATAAAATTCTTATATCTTAGTGTTGTTGTCAGTTTAAGATAACATATTTGATAATTGTTAGATGTTGTGCATCACTTTCTAAATTTTAGAAATGCATAGAATTAAATTGTCAGTTTAAGATAACATGTTTGATAATTGTTAGATACCACTACTGAATTAGGTTAAATTTCTGATCTAAGGTGTCATAGAGAAAATGTCTTAAAAACGATTTACTGTTGTAAGGAGACCACTTGTTTGTCTTGGCTGCCCAGCCCAGAAATTATCACACAGAAACTGTATTTATTAAGTCACTGCTTGGCCCATTAGCTCTAACTTCTTATTGACTAACTCTTACATCTTAATTTAACCCATTTTCTATTATTCTGTATATCACCATGAGGTTGTGGTCTACCAGCAAAATTTCAGCACATCTACCTCCAGCTACGGATCTGCTGCTGCATCTTTGTCTCCACCCTTCTTTCTCCCAGCATTCCTTTTAGCTTTCCCCGCCTACCTAATTTATGTCCAGGCCAAGGCAGTTTCTTTATTCATTAATGGCAATCACAGCACACAGAGGGGATCCCACATCAACTTACATTCATGGAGAAATTCACTTTTTCCAGATCGTGCTTCTTGTTATTCAGCTCTCTATTAGTTCATGATTCATGTTCCTATTATTAATTGGATTAATTCTACTTCTACCTTGTGAAACACTGGTAAGGGTGTTTGCTGTGCTCCTGCTTACAGGCATCAGAAATGAGTGAGGAAAGAAGGACACACGCAGAGCTGACATTATCCCTTAGGAGTAAAGACAAAAAACAGCCAGTTAAGAAAAATGAAGGTAACATTTCTCTGCTTTTATGTATGTGCAGAAAATACAATACCAAATATGAAAAACATAAATTCATATTAATTACGTGAATTTATATTTGATGTTATATATGTCACATGTCTGGTTCTTTTTATTATTTTAAAATTTGTTACTGAGTAAATAGCCAATGAGTGGACTGATCTTAATTTTAACCTCAAGCATAAATATCCATCTGCTCTAATTATAAGGCTTCCTAAGCTTGTTATGTATCTTGCCTTTTTATCTTATGTAGACAATCAATGGCACATGACTGCTGTGATCCTGGGAACAGTATGTATTTGTCTTACAATGTCAAATGCAGTCTTAGGATATGCATGTGAGTATGTTTTATACATACATACATACACACGCACACACACACACACACACACACACACACACATCATAGGTAACGATGAGATAAGAAACAATGTTACAACTGCCGAACCTTTGTAAATTTTGACATTCTACAAACATCCTAGTGATTATGTGTATTAAAGATAATGAGGATGGTGATAAAGACTTTATTAGTATTTTATATTTCTACTTTTATGACACATAAAACACTATACTGCTCTAATTACACAGAAATGCCATGTGTAAATATAAAGCAGTTTAATACATACAATATCTTTGTATGAACTAGTTTGCTTACAATCAGTGAGTTGGAAATACTTGTATTTACTTACTAAACTCTTTTTAATTAAAATAAGTGTTAATACATCATTTGGTAAACACAAATATACATGTAGTCAAATTCTTTCAGACGTATTGATCAACTTACAATGAGCACAAAACTGAAATCTGTATGTAGTTTCAGTATGTAAAATTTCAGTGGGCTTCTTGGATTGGGGCGATTGCTATTTTTTTTTATTTATTTATTTTTTTCATTTATAATAGGGATGGTTTTTAGATTGACTTCCAAACACTCAAGTGTCATACAAGGGGCTGAAGAGATGGCTCAGTGGTTAAAATCACTATTCTTGCAGTTCTTGTAATGGTAATGAGCACAGGAATTGCAGGACCTGGCTTCGATTCACAAAACCCAATGGTAGCTCACAACCATCTATAATTTTAGTTTCAGTGGGCAGAGTCTACACCCTCTTCTGGCCTCCAATATCACTGAATGCACATGGTTCACATACATACACTCAGGCAAGACACTCATACACACAAAATAAAATAAAATAAAATAAAACAGCTTTAAAAGAGTCATACAAATATTTAACAAAAATCTCCGTTAAGCAGGATATACACTGTATGGCAAATGGGCAAGCTGGTTAATAAATGTACTATGTATGAGCACTTCAAGTACTCAGTTTGCTGAAATACTTCTGGAAGCACAAAGGAGAATAAACCTGATCTCTTTTCTCCATGAATATGCATTTTTTTAAGTTTTGATACATTTAGAATCAGTTAGTTTTATTATTTAGTTGATTTGGTTGTTGTTTAAGACAGGGTCCTGTTCTGTAAGCCTAGCTAGACTAGAACTCACCTAGATCCATTTGCTTTTGTCACTTTTACCCTCAGTGCCAGGATTAAAAGCTTGGTTGTCACACCTGACAGAAGTTGTTTTTTAACTCCTCAATCTCCTGCCTTTAGTTCCCAGTGCTAAAATTGGAGAGTTACAGTGATACACCTAACTCTAACAGATTTTAAAAATTACACTCTATAATTTCTTTCAGCATCTTTTTTTCTTCTTGTTTAAAAACATTTTGGTTTAAAATGAATTGTTCAGTTCATTGATTCAATAAACAATTTTGGTTATCTCCTATTTGTAAAAATTATGTATAGCATCAAGATCACAGAAATTTAAAGGATAAAAAAAGCCTTTAATGGGTTTACCTGAAAACATATGTATTTTTTAAACAATTCATATATAAAATGAATGCAATGATAAAGATATGATACTATTTTATATGTATGACATATGACATCCTGATGTCAAGAAGCCTTCCTGGCTGAAGCAGTATTTTAGGTTAAATAAGAGACAAGCAAGAAGTAGGACAGTGATAGAAAACACACTGAGCTATGGGTGTGTGTGTGTGTGTGTGTGTGTGTGTGTGTGTGTGTGTGTGTGTATAAGAGAGAGAGATGGGGAGAAAGAAAGAGTAATGATAAAGATGCAGAGGCATGTGGCACAACAATGGACATACACATAAAGTTCATGTTGGGTTATTTCTTCATAGTTAGCTGTTGGCAGTAGGTTCAGAGTATCAGCACACACATGAGATTAAGACAGATACCTAGATTAGAGATATGAAATCTGTAGAATTGTGCCCAATTGATTCAGCATATTACTTCAGAACATGCCAAATGGAGATGGAAGGCAGATCATGTAGAAACCATTCTAAATCAGGGGGCAATGTCGCAATGTTAGAAGACAAAATGTCAGGATGATGATGTTTAGGATAAATAAACATCAAAAAACAGGTGAAAATGATTGAGGATTAAAAAAAGGAAAATCTGATTAGTAGATAGGCAGAAACACACTATATCTGGCCCCAGGTACCGTGTATTAGGGATAGTTAATGCTACAGTGATATAACAATCTAAACAAACAGAACTTTTATGAAGAGGGTGATCACTAAAGCTTCTTGCTGGTGTGGATTTGGTAGAACAAAGACTTGACCCAAACCAAGTTGAAATACCTGGAACTTTTAGGATTAGAAATTATTAAGCATAGAAAATTGTATCCTTTAAACTATGGAGAAGCAAATGTTGAAAGTATGTAGATTTACATAATCTCTTATGGCTTCACAAAATGGAATTTTTGCAGTAGTCAAAAATAACTATGGAGACATGTAACAATGTGGATGAATATTAACCTGATACTACAAAGTGAAAAAGCAGCCATTTTTGCATGTCATGATGCATTTTATAAGATCATAGCCTTAAATCAGCAATGTAAGAACAATTTTAAGGAATAAGAGACTAAAAGTAGCTGTAAACCAAATCAAAGGAATAATGTAATGATTAAGGTTCTGGTGCCAGTATGGACAAACACTGAATAGAATATCTAAATGAACAGAATGGAGCAATGATGATAACACCCTATCTACAAATAATTACAAACAATAAATTTTTCTAAATAACCATGAAAAAATTGTAAATGAGAAAACACAGATGCTTGCTTCATGCTGTTACATTATAATTCTTGAGTTTTCCTAAGGCATCTTAATTCCTTCTTTAAAAGAATTATTACTTATTTGAAGTCATGGGTGTATGTGTGTGGAGGGAGCAAATGCATAGGAGTGAAAAGCCTGTCAAAGCTAGGAGAGGGCCTCAACTCTGCCATAGCTGGAGTTTCATTGAGTAGTTAGCTATCTGATGTGAGTGCTGGGAATCAAAATTGGGTCCTCTGCAAGAGCAGTACATACTCTTAACCACTGAACTATCTCATCACAACTGAAATAATGATTCCTTACAGAGACTTGACCTTCTGTTTGCACTTAAAAATGTGTTTGATTTTCTCCATCCATTTACAAAGAAGTCATTATAAATTGAAATATAAAGCCAGATCCTTTAAATTACACATGTAAACATTAAATGGAATAATAAACTTCAAAGCCTTATTTGAAGATACAAGGCATGGATTATGTTTAAACAAATTTTTCTTTTCAGTTGAACTTTTGTTTTATAAATATGTTAAATACTTTAAAAGTAGTGCATTGCAAGTTATAAACAGCTGTGTTTAAAAATATATTTATATTCTAGCATTTTAAAATATTTTATACTTTTCTACTGTTCTTTGATCAACGCCATCTACTATTTACAATTACCATTAATTGAATTCTGGCAAGCTATCACCATTTGTAGTTCTAATCTCATAGCATGGACTTAGTTTTTCAGTGCACTTCTAACTTCAAATTTCAACATGGAAAAGATGCAAATAAAATTTCTGTCTCTTCAATCGACAATGCGGGTCCTTCAACTCTACCGCCAACTACAGGTATGCATCAAAACCTGAACTGAAAACTGACATACTTTTAAAGACATTTGTGTTTCTGTCTCACTTCAGATTGTAATTTTAAATTTTCACATTGAACTTTGACAGGATTTGAGCTTTATTCACTTCTCCTTACCAAGTCTGTCTGTTTTCTTATAGTTGATTAAACTTTTGGCCTTCATAGAAGGAGTTGCTGTGGGTTTTCACCTTGAATTTATTGAGCATTTTATACTTTTCTTTACTGTGGGTGTATTTACCTAATAAAAATCTTTTATATCAATGCCATTCCCACTATTCATTTTGATGAATCTCTTCTTGCAGATGGAAGTGTTTAATGCTGGTGTCTTTCTCCTTGAAAAGTCAGGATTTGTCAGTGCAACTATAACAACGCCCTGTATCTGTCAGAAACAGTTTCTGTGTTCACAATATTTTTTCCTGTAAAATTGAGCAGAAGAGCTATTTTTAGTAAAGCAATTGCTCTTTAGAGTTCAATTAGTCTTTGGAGCCAACAATGAAGCACCAAAAGTCCACGTCTTGAAAGGAATCTGAGGATAATAGTTGCTTTTATTTTCAGAAAAAGGCTATTACACATGTCAAGGAAGATGGTCATGTTGTGGAGAAAACTGTTACTACTTTTCAGAAGAAGAAAAGACATGGCATGAAAGTGAGGCATCCTGCAGACTCCTGGGTTCTCACCTGGCTAAGATTGACAACAGAGAGGAGCAGGTGCGGGGAGTGAGTTCCTTGAGTGTTTCTGGGGAAGTTTATATGTCTTAAGCTGGAAAAATCATTTATGTTCCTTCTACTGTTTTTTGCCTGCTGAACAGAATCACTTGCATAGGTTGGCACATATTTACCTGCAAAGAAAAGGGTAGAGACATAAAAAGTACCTAGAAGAACATTTTTATGTCATGAGAAATAGCCCTGGTGTGGGTGCCATGGGATAATTCTGAGCCACATCATTTGCATTGCATCTTCAGAATTTAGCTAGAGCAGACAATTTATTGTTAATGAACAGCTAGTGAGAAAAGCTATTTTGTTGATATGAGCAGTCCAAAAGAAGCAATTATTTTTAAGTTCTGGTCTTGTATCATCAGTATCTGGAAAAATAATTTATTTCTTGGATGGAACATGAGTCCTTATCATTGGACATGAAGAAACAGAATTTAAAATAAAGACAGAATATATACTAGGATGATGATAGAATTATTCCTCTGAAATAATTTTTATTTTACTCATAACTCAAAATGACATAAGTTTCTCTGTTGTTTGTATGACAATTGCCATTATTCCCAAAATTTAAGAAGAAAAGGGTCACTCTAGCATATTTTGTAGATTTATTTTGAAAAATTCAGTTAGGCACTAAAGTCCATTTTAATATTTACTTTTAGAAATGCTGTTTCTAATAGTTTTTTATGCAGGATGTATACAATACCACTGTGTTTACTAATATATAATTATTTTATTAAAGTAAATATTTCATAAAGAAGTAGAAGTTGGAGACAAAGAAATACAAAGACTAATTTATAATTTATATATACCTTTGAACCTCTATTGTTGTAAATGAGTTCATTAGAAATTGGAATGTTGTTTTACTATAATGACATTTGCATGATTTTGCATAACTTACATATAACTATTTAATTTTCAATAAATTTATTTCAAAGATTTACTTTAGGGGTGTGTGTGTCTACGTGTGTGTGTGTGCATGTGTGCGTGTGTGCATGTGTGTGTGTGAGAAAGAGAGAGATACAAACAGATACAGACACATAGAAAGAGAAAGACAGAAGTACAGGGAGGAGAAGAAGATAAGTAAAGCTGATTAACTGTCATAGATGTATAAGAAAAAATTTGAAGTGAACAATATATATGACTTGGAAAGAGAATTATGAATATAAAATCACTATTTTAGCACATAAAATCTTCAGACAGATTCTATGATCTACATTTAATGAATTCTATGATTTACATTTACACATAAGGAAAATGCAAGGTAATTAATTTTCTTATTATAAATGACTTCATGTTTCTTGTTTCACGTGACTTAAGACATCATGACATGGATGGATGCAGGGTTTTTTTTTCTTTAACTAGTCATAGTCATTTGTTTTTGCTTCAATGCCCTTAGACTTATCTTCTGTGAAATATTGTTCAATATGTATTCTCTTTTTCATATATAACTGTAGGAGTACAATTAGAATAATAGAGCATGTAAAATTTTTCACATTCTCCAGTACTCTTCAATATGATATCAGTAACAGTGGTAAATATAATCTTCTGATCTCATTACCCACAGAACTTCTCTTCTCATTATTTCCATATCTCATGAGGTGATTTATTGGAAATTGTTACAGCTTTAACATGAATGTCTGAACTGCCATTAACATGTCTGTGTGTACTGACCTATATATGCTTTCTTTATATGAAGTATATGTACTTAGGTTTTTACACTTTTTCCTATGGGTTTTATTCCTTCATTGACTTACAAGATGTCTTTATTTGTCTTTTAAATAACTACAAATCTGAGACTTGTTTTAACATGTTTTTTTAAAGTGTCTTTTGGTACTGAGAAATTCTAAATGTAGCATAGCTGAACATGTTGAACCTTATGTATAATATCTTAAATGGTATTATTGATACTATAAGGAATACTAAAATCATAATTTTTCCACAGAACTTTATTCAGTCACGATTGAATTACAACTATTGGGTTGGATTACATAAAAATGAAAGACAATTCCAGTGGGTGAACCAGAAGGAAATTAATGTTTCTTCATATTTGTGAGTTTTTATTTCATATACTTTCTTAACAAATGTTTCACTATAAGAAAAGACCCTGGTAAAATAGATCATGTTAGTTCACTACTATAGTTTTTTATGTATGAAACCTCATGGAAAGCTAAAGACCTAATTAATCAGAGTAAAGAAGGATTTTTCGAGGTTTCTTATTTTTCTAATTGTTATTTTATTTTTTAAAAATTTGTATGCATGATTCACATATATCTGGGTACCATGAGCATGTCTGATGCACTCAGAGTCCAGAAGGTGATATTGGATTCTCTGGAACTGGAGTTACAGATTGCTGTAAGCAGCCAAGTGGGTGCTGGGAATTGAGACAGTCCTCTGAAAGAGCAGTAAGTGCTTTTATCTTCTGGGTCATCTCTCTAACCCTTCGATTAAGAAAATGTCTTTAAACCCCCATATGAGGCCTTATCATTTAGCAATTTTATCTAAGAAAGTTGTGATGCACACTGGAATAATCATACAGAAGTATTTTGATATTGTGATAATAAAAGTTATGTTTAATGAATGACTGGTCTTAATTTTTTTTGACTCAGGCATTTTCTCAGAACATATTCAACATCTGAAGAATGTGGATACCTCACACCTATGTACCTCAGCTCCAGTGTGTGTAGTCGACATTTCTATTACATTTGTGAAAAGAACTTTACCTTCCTTGTTACTTCAAAGAATTGATAAAGTCATATATTTTTTTTTCTTAACTGCTAAGGAAAATAAAGTAAAATAAAATCAAAGAGCTTAGAATATTGACCCAAATCAGTAAACTCTTCATGATTTAGAAAGCCTAGTTTCTTGAAATGATAAAGCAAAGGTTTTTAGGCAGAAAATGAAACAAACTCAAGAAGTACATATATATAAAATATATATACTATATATATATATATAGTATACACAATATTATATACATGTCAAAATGGCAAAAATCAATAAACTGAAAAATAGAAAACACTTTTTTGAGGGTGAAAGACCTTGTATTTATTTCTCCTAATCATCTAGGCAAATTTAAATCAGTGGATGAGTGATAGATTTGCATTGTTTAAAATAGAAAAGAAAGCAAAACTGAACTGTAAAATCAAATTTTCTTTCCTTGGTTTCCAATAACTGTCTGACTCAAACAAATAGATTATGGATATCATTTCAAGGATGTCATATGGAAATGCTTTCTACCTATAAAGCAAATGTTGCAAATGCTTAAACTGTGGTCAAGGATTTTTCACGGATGGGGAGTTTGGTTTTCATGTGATGCCTCACTATGCAGCTGTGGTTGGCCTGAAACTCACATATTATAGAATAATGAAGTTGGTGGTGACTCTTTCACGCTGGGCCTCCTGAATGCCCAACTATAGGTTTGCTTTTCAATATTTAGACATTGCAGTTTGATTTTTTTTGTCAAGACCTAAAAGAGATGTTGACTTTTTGGAAGCATCTGTGAGTATTGTGCTAGAAAGATGTGTCTAAATGTACTTAACAATTGGTATTTCAGCTTACTCTAGAATTACCATTACATAAGACCCGGAGAGAGTGAAACTTTACGCAGCTTTATGTAGCATGGAGAATATTTTTATGATAAACCTCTGCTACTGTAATTTCTGTGTCAATTTTTTATATTTTGTCAGGAATTTAATAATATTCACATTGGTTGTGCCTTTATCATTCTCCAAACTATAATTTTCAGCAATACTTGATTCTTCATATTTTCATCACCAGTATGTTGTTAATAGATTTTGTTTGTTTAAGCATATTTTCCAAAAAGAAATATCTTTCCTTATTCAAACTTATTTATTTGTGGTGTTTAGCATAGCTTGTGGCATTTGTTTAAGTAGTTAATGTGTGTCTGTGTAAATTAGTGCTTGAACAAGATGGTTTTCATTTTAAAACATTTTAATAGTTTTCAGTTCAAATAGAGTTTATTAAACAGCGTGGGGCCCCTTGTTCTGTCCCGGCCACACCACTAGCTTACACCCAAAATAATCACAAAGAAATTTCATTTATTTAAACACTGCCTGGCCCATTAGTTCTAGCCTTTTATTGGCTAACTCTCACATCTTGATTCAACCCATTTCTAATAATTTGTGTAGCACTACAAGGTTGTGGCTTACCAGGAAATATTCTAACCAGTGTCAGTCTCAGGCAGGAGCTTCATGGCTTCTACCACACTGCCCTTCTTCCCAGCATTCAGTTCTACCTACTCCACCCACATAAGTTCTGCCCTATCAAAATGCCAAGACAGTCTCTTTATTCAATCAATGAAAGCAACACACAAACAGCAGGACCTCCTACATCATTTCCCCTTTTCTGTTTAAACAAAAAAAGAAAGGCTTTCACTTTAAGATAGTAAAATTACATATAACAGGTATCAAGCAAAAATTACAGCTACAATATTTATATCTATTTTATCTTTTACCATAACAAAGAAAAACTATAACTATCTATCTATTCTTCAACTCCATCAAAGACTCCAGAAGGATATAATATTACCTAAGTAAATGAGAAGTAAGCAACTTCCAAAACTCTAGAAATGACAGAGACAACTCGCTGCCTGGACAGTCACCCAAAGTTCTTCCGTACCATTGGGGCATCCATCTTCAGCCTTCAGGCCATAGTAATCAGCAGACTTTTCCATTAAGTAGGAAATTTTAAAGACAGTTCAGTCACTTTTTTCTGTGTCCTGCAGAATGTCTCACAGACTCTTTGTTTTATGGTTGAGCTGGCAAAATACAAATTATATGTCTTAAAGTTACTTGGGTTTATTCCCATGCCTGTAGTCAGGATTTGGGGGGGTATTCCTTAATTAAACCTGATTTTTCTTAACCCACAATGAATACAGAATCTCTCATTTCCTATGGAAACAAAAGTATAACCTATGTTTCCCAAAGTAACATTTTTAAAATATATAACTCATAAGTGGATAATAGACATAAGGCTAAGGAAAGTTGGCCTATAGTCCATGACCCCAGAGAAGCTAGGTAACAAGTAAAACATACATGGATTGGAAAAAAGGGTAAGATCTCATGAGAAAATTGGGAGTTGGGGGGTTGGGAGAGGAGGATTAAGAGAGAAGCAAAGGAGGGAGGCGAACATGAGGAGATGCAATTTATATTCTCTAGATATTTAGTATAACTGTGTTCTCTCTAACCCTAGAAGTCATTTTGCCTGCTTTTCATCCTAATCTTTCACTTTTAGTATTCTTTTTAATATGTGAAACTTGAAATCCTTCTAGTCCCACCTTTCCCCATTTTTGTTTTCCCAAGAATTTGTCTTTTAAGTTTAATTCTAGGCTGTGGATACATGTTAAATGTTGGACTAGATAAAAATTATTCATTTGAAATATACTTTTTTGGGGAGGAAGAAAGTTAAAGCATATATGCATGCATGTACTTATGCACACAGGCACACTTGTTCCCCCTCTATATGTGTGTGCGTTTGTGTGTGTGTGTGTGTGTGTGTGTTGCAGTTAAGTAAATTTCCAAAACAGCTTACATGATCCAATTTTCCCTCATACATTTTCATGTTGTTTGTATAATGTTCGAAAATCTAATACTTACACAATTATCATTACTTAAAATGTGTCTTACATACTTCATGAGTGTTTTCCTGCACAATCACATCACACA
This sequence comes from Microtus agrestis, assembly GCA_902806775.1. Taxonomy (NCBI): domain Eukaryota; kingdom Metazoa; phylum Chordata; class Mammalia; order Rodentia; family Cricetidae; genus Microtus; species Microtus agrestis. The sequence continues at coordinate 677,960 of CADCXT010002527.1, read as the reverse complement.
GTGAGTCCATTCTTTCATGGTAGTCATATTATTAACTGAAATTTTCCTATGCAGCAATCTTGCACACTCTTTGGGACATATGAAACCAATGGCCATATTGGGTTAATGAATTTGGAATTACATATCCTGGAAACCAAAAATGAGTTCTATACCCTTATGAACCAAAAGTCTGGTTATCTGCATAGAAAATACAGTCCAGTTGACTTAAATAGGAGTGACTGCTACTTTCCTTCTGTTCAAAAGATTTCTACTTTTCAACACTTCTGTGTGTAATAAATACTCACTAAATGTAGTCAGTCCTGGAAACCTTACACTGGTATTTTAACCCATAAATGGAGATTTTTTACAACCATCAAAATACAGATGAATAAGAGAAAGATTCTTTCAAGAATCCATGGCACAGGCATGGAGGTGAGAGGACACTGTGTAGGAACCAAATCTCTCCTACAGTATCTGTGAGTCAAACTTAGGAGGCCATCAGTTTAAAGGCACCTTTACTTGCTGAGATGTCTTACCTGTCTGTCTGTGTTTAACATTTTAGAGTTATTTTATCCTCTGTTTATAAAATTTTCTGTCTTATGTAGTAAATTTATACTTATTAATAAAGATTGCTGTGCTGACTTTATTCATTGCTTCAGAAATAACTGAAGTTGCTGGATAATTTCCTAGGTTTTCTATAGAGCTATTATGGGCTAAGAACATTCTGGCTCTATTTCTTCACATATACTGTCTCTTTTTTTTTTCTCATTAAACTTGTTTTAATGGGTCTCAAAATTCTGTGACAGATTTTTGGTCAAGTTGTTTCCATTAAAAAGTACTGATTTTGAAAACTAATAACTTAAAACTGCCACACACAAAAAAAAATGGTCCACAAAACATTTTCCTTTCCTTCTGAAGGTTTTACGATGCATTGTTATCATGAACCAGTCTTTCACTATTAAACTTAAATGGCCAATTGAGACAAACAGTTCTGAGACCGTTCTTCCACCACTGATTAAGACTGGGGTGGCAGGTGTTAGGGATAATATTCATTTAGCCTTCTGAGCTTTCTGGGCAGACTTGGTGACCTTGCAAGCTCCAGCAGCCTTCTTGTCCACAGCTTTGATGACACCCACAACAACTGTCTGCCTCCTGTCACGAACAGCAAAACCACCCAGTGGAGGATAGTCAGAGAAGTTCTCGACACACATGGGCTTGCTGGGAACCATATCAACAATGGCTGCATCACCAGATTTCAAGAATTTCGGGCCATCTTCCAGCTTCTTGCCAGAATGACGATCAATCTTTTCCTTAAGCTCAGCAAACTTGCATGCTATGTGAGCTGTGTGACAATCTAGTACAGGAGCATAACCAGCACTAATTTGGCCTGGGTGGTTCAGGATAATCACCTGAGCAGTGAAGCCAGCAGCTTCCATTGGTGGGTCATTTTTGCTGTCACCAGCAACGTTGCCACGTCTAAAATCTTTGACAGACACGTTCTTCACATTGAAGCCCACGTTGTCCCCAGGAAAAGCTTCACTCAAAGCTTCATGGTGCATTTCAACAGACTTTACTTCTGTTGTCACATTGACTGGAGCAAAGGTCACCACCATGCCAGGTTTTAAAACATCGGTCTCCACTCTGCCCACAGGGACAGTCCCAATACCACCAATTTTATAGACATCCTGGAGGGGCAGTCGCAGAGGCTTGTCAGTTGGACGAGTTGGTGGCAGGATACAATCCAAAACTTCCAACAGGGTGGTTCCACTGGAACTACCATCTTTGCTAGTGATTTTCCATCCCTTGAACCAAGGCATATTAGCACTTGGCTCCAGCATGTTGTCACCATTCCAACCAGAAATTGGCACAAATGCTACTGTGTCAGGGTTGTAGCCAATTTTCTTAATGTAGGTGCTGACTTCCTTAACAATTTCCTCATATCTCTTCTGGCTGTAGGGTGGCTCGGTGGAATCCATTTTGTTGACACCAACAATTAGCTGTTTCACACCCAGGGTGTAAGCCAGAAGTGCATGCTCACGGGTCTGCCCATTCTTGCTTCGAATTCACCAACACCAGCAGCAACAATCAGGACAGCACAGTCAGCCTGTGATGTGCCTGTAATCATGTTTTTGATGAAGTCTCTGTGTCCTGGGGCATCAATGATAGTAACATAGTACTTACTGGTCTCAAATTTCCACAGGGAGATGTCAATAGTGATACCACGCTCACACTCAGCTTTCAGTTTGTCTAAGACCCAGGCATACTTGAAGGAGCCTATTCCCATCTCGGCAGCCTCCTTCTCATACTTCTCGATGGTTCGTTTGTCGATTCCACCACACTTGTAGATCAGGTGGCCGGTTGAAGTGGACTTGCCTGAATCGACGTGCCCAATGACGACGATGTTGATGTGAGTCTTTTCCTTTCCCATTTTGGCTTTGAATTAGCGGTGGTTTTCACAACACCTGCGTTCTGACGGCAAACCCGTTGCGAAAAAGCCATATAGTGTCTCTTAATTTTTAATAGTCAGATCAGCAGATGTTGGGTGCATTTTACTGTGAATCTGAATTACATTTCTTTGATGGTTGACTCTGTTGACCATTTTTCATGCAAATATTAGTATGTGGGCTTCTGATTTTCAGACACATCTAATAAGGACCTTGAGCATATTTAAATTTGTTTATTTTTGCTATTGAGTTGTAGGAATTCTTATTGTATTTTGGTTCTTAATACCTTAACCAAAATTGTGTGCAAATATTTCCCACTGGAGCTTTTCATACTGTATTCTTTGTTAATTTCTTTTACTTCAATGAGGTCATAATTGTCTCATTACACTTTTGTTGCTTAGTAAGTGTACCTAATATTAATGTGTCTGTTCTCAAATAGGCCTGTAGGTATAAGAAAATTCCTATGACTTTTCTGCAAGAATAAAAATAAATAAACCTTATAATTCAGACAGAGCCTCAAAAGACCCCAAACACAATTAAAAGACTAAAGGCATATGTGCCAAATTTGTTAATTTGAAACTATATTAAAAAGCAATAAAATTTATGTGCTACTGGCTTAAAAACAGATATACAGACAAAACTAACAGAACAGAGACTCTGGAAACAGGAATGCTCAAATAATTAAAATAATTTTATTAATTCTTTGAGAAATTAATGCACTATATTTGATCCTATTCACCAGCCTCAACTTCTCTTATATCTACATCACCTCCTTGTCCCCTAATTTGTGTCCTTTTTTTTTTGTAAAAGCCCATTGAATCCAGTTTAAGGAGCCATGTCCTGGAGAGCTGTTGACCTACCAAAGGCAACTGACTTAAAGAGAACTGGCTTTCTCTCTCAGAAGCCAAAAGCTGTCCATGGATGCTTCTCAGTTAAGGGTGGGAACTAGTGAGACCCGCATTATCAGAATGTTGACTGGATTGTACTTGTGCAGACATCCACAATTGCTATTGAGTTCTTGAGTGCAGAAGTTCTGTCATATTCAGGAGGCACTCTCTCACTGCCATCCTCCTGACTTCAAGTTCTTACAATCTTTCTTCCCTCTCTTCCATGATGGTCCCTGAGCTTTGGAGAGGATAATATGATATCCTTTTGCTGTTGGCCACTGCAACCCTGCACTTTATTAAGTGTCCTTAACCTCTTAATTTCCATCAATCTTTTTATCTGAGCCTAGGTAATACATATTTTTTCAAGATAAAAGTATATTTAGATTGTCTGAAAACAAATAATAGATTTTAGATTAATTAACATACCAAATGCTTACTGAGTATGTTCTTTACTCTAGACCTATGTCTAGAGGCAGATGATACATGAAATTGAGAAATAGGGTGAGAACACACTAGAATAAATCTTTAAAACCCAGGACAGATCAAATTCAGGGTAAAAGAAAAGGACATAAAAATGTGTTCTCAACAATCAGACTTAGTCTGTAAAGTACAATACTTTTGAAGGAAGAATAGGTTATAATGAAAAGAAATATATTTGAAATCTGTTCAGTAAAGAGGGAGGAAGGGTGTATCAGTGTGTACAGAGGAGGAACGTGTTAGGAGAGAACAAGACAAAATCATACACAAACACATGACCCCATGTGAGTACACACAGACACACATACCTGTGTACACACCACATACATCATCTTTCTCCTAAGTTTATTTAAGAGGTTTCATTGCACTATTTTGACATAAGAGGATGCTCTTGGCAAAGGAATCCAGCAAGTTCTCCAGACATCCTTACATATTAAAGATAAATTTTCATCAATGTGAGGTTACCATAAGAACACAGAGAACACAAATTAAAGCTATTTTTATCTATTTATTATTATACAGGGTTACATAAGAAAATATTTACACAAGTGTATAATGTATTTGAACATATTTCTCTTCTACCCTACTCAAAATACTTAAATTGATGACGATATCTACACATGCACTCAAGCACACATGTGCATACCCCCTGCCCCCCAAAATCCGTAAAACCTAGGAAACAGAAAAAGGTATCGTAACACTACAAACTGGCACTGGTATCTCACACAAAATAGAAAATACACATGGAACAAAAATTCTCAAGGATCAACATACATAAACTAGAAAGAAACATCATTGTTTTCTTTATTTTCCTTTGACCATCTACTATATAGATTTCTTTTCATATGAATCATAGAATTTGCAGCTATAAATTTCTTCCTAGAAATATATTTCAGTTCTTCTCCATCAACTTTTCTCACATAAGTACTTATTAACTGCATGCTCATCATCAAACAAAATTTTCTGAATTCATAAGCATTATATCAGTTTCCATCTCAATAAGCTCTTACTTCATGAACTTTATGTTCAGTTTGTCACATTACATGTCTGAATTCTTGTAAATAGCATCTTTTCATGGTTTGTTTTTTTTTTTTTTTTTTTTATTTTTTTATAATTTATTTTATTTATTAAAGATTTCGTCTCTTCCCCACCGCCGCCCCCTTCCCTCCCCCTCCCCCAATCGAATCCCCCTTTCTTGACTGCCCAAAGAGCAATCAGGATTCCTGCCCTGTGGGAGTTCAAGGACCTCCCACCTCTATCCAGTTCTAGTAAGGTGAGCATCCAAACTACCTAGGCTCCCACAAAGCCAATAGGTGCAGTAGGATCCGAAACCCATTGCCATTGTTCTTGAGGTCTCCGTAGTCCTCATTGTCCGCTATGTTCAGCGAGACTGGTTTTAACCCAGGCTTTTTAAACCCAGACCAGCTGGCCTTGGTGAGTTCCTGAAAGAACATCCCCACTGCCTCAATATGTGGGTGCACCCCGTGGTCCTGAGTTCCCTGCTTGTGTTCTCTCTCCTTCCGCTCTTGACTTGGACCTTGAGATTTCAGTCTGGTGCTCCAATGTGGGTCTCTATCTCTGTCTCCTTTCATCGCCTGATGAAGGTTAATATTCAGGAGGTTGCCTATATGTTTTCTTTGGGTTCTCCTTCTTATTTAGCTTCTCAAGATCCCGGATTATATGCTCAATGTCCTTTACTTATGGCTAGAAACCAAATATGAGTGAGTACATCCCATGTTCCTCTTTTGGGTCTGGCTTACCTCACTCAGGATAGTGTTTTCAATTTCCATCCATTTGCCTGCAAACTTCAAGAAGTCCTTGTTTTTACTGCTGAGTAGTACTCTAATATGTATATATTCCATACCTTCTTCATCCATTCTTCAATTGAAGGGCATCTAGGTTGTTTCCAGGTTCTGGCTATTACAAACAATGCTGCTATGAACATAGTAGAGCATATACTTTTGTTGTATGATACGGCCTCTCTGGGTATATTCCCAAGAGTGGTATTGCTGGGTCCATGGGTAGGTTGATCCCGAATTTCCTGAGAAACCTCCACACTGCTTTCCAGAGTGGTTGCACAAGTTTGCATTCCCACCAGCAATGGATGAGTGTACCCCTTTCTCCACAACCTCTCCAGCAACGGCTATCATTGGTGTTTTTATTTTCGCCATTCTGACAGGTGTAAGATGGTATCTTAAAGTTGTCTTGATTTGCATTTCCCTGATCGCTAAGGAAGTTGAGCATGACTTTAGGTGTCTTTTGGCCATTTGAACTTCTTCTGTTGAGAGATCTCTGTTCAGCTCAGTGCCCCATTTTATAATTGGGTTGATTTGCCTTTTACGTTCTAGTTTCTTGAGTTCTTTATATATTTTGGAAATCAGACCTTGTCAGTTGCTGGGTTGGTGAAGATTTTCCCCAGTCAGTGGGTTGCCTTTCTGTCTTAGCGACAGTGTCCTTGCTTTACAGAAGCTTCTCAGTCTCAGGAGGTCCCATTTATTCAATGAGGCCCTTACAGTCTGTGCTGCTGGGGTTATACATAGGAAGTGGTCTCCTGTGCCCACGTGTTGTAGAGTGCTTCCCACTTTCTCTTCTATCAGGTTCAGTGTGTTCGGGCTGATATTGAGATCTTTAATCCACTTGGACTTGAGTTTTGTGCATGGTGATAGATATGGATCTATTTTCATTCTTCTACAGATTGACATCCAGTTTGCCAACACAATTTGTTGAAGATGCTCTCTTTTTCCATTGTATACTTTTAGCTCCTTTATCGAAAATCAATTGCTCATAGGTTTGTAGGTTAAAGTCAGGGTCTTCTATTCGATTCCATTGGTCGACTTCTCTGTTTTTATGCCAATACCAAGCTGTTTTCAATACTGTAGCTCTGTAATAGAGTTTGAAGTCAGGGATGGTAATGCCTCCAGACGTTCCTTTATTGTATAAGATTGTTTTGGCTATCCTGGGTTTTTTGTTTTCCATATAAAGTTGATTATTGTCTTCTCCAGATCTGTGAAGAATTTTGATGGGATTTTGATGGGGATTGCATTGAATCTATAGATTGCTTTTGGTAGAATTGCCATTTTTACTATGTTGATCCTCCCAATCCAAGAGCAAGGGAGGTCCTTCCATTTTCTGGTGTCCTCTTCTATTTCTTTCTTCAGAGGCTTAAAGTTCTTGTCAAATAGATCTTTCACTTCCTTGGTCAGGGTTACCCCAAGATACTTTATGCCTTTGTGGCTATCGTGAAAGGTGATACTTCTTTGATTTCCCTCTCTGTTTCCTCATCCTTAGTGTATAGGAAGGCAACTGATTTTTGGAGTTGATCTTGTATCCTGCCACGCTACTAAAGGTGTTTATCAGCTGTAGGAGTTCTTTGGTAGAGGTTTTGGGGTCGCTTATGTATACTATCATATCATCTGCAAATAACGAGAGCTAACTTCTTCCTTTCCAATACGAATCCCCTTGATCCCCTTATGTTGTCTTATTGCTATTGCTAGAACTTCAAGCACTATATTGAAGAGGTATGGAGAGAGTGGACATCCTTGTCTTGTTCCTGATTTCAGTGGGATGGCTTTGAGTTTTCTCCGTTTAATTTAATGTTAGCTGTCGGGTTGCTGTAAATAGCTTTTATTATATTTAGGTATGACCCTTGTATCCCTAGTCTCTCCAAGACCTTTATCATAAAAGGGTGTTGAATTTTGTCGAATGCTTTTTCAGCATCTAATGAAATGATCATATGGTTTTTTCTTTCAGTCTATTTATATGGTGGATTACATTGATAGATTTGCGTATGTTGAACCAGCCCTGCATCTCTGGGATGAAGCCTACTTGATCATAATGGATAATTTTTCTGATGTGTTCTTGAATTCGGTTTGCCAGTATTTTATTGAGAATTTTTGCGTCGATATTCATGAGTGAGATAGGCCTGTAATTCTCTTTCTTGGTTGGGTCTTTGTGTGGTTTTGGTATCAGGGTAACTGTAGCTTCATAAAAGGAATTTGGCAAAGACTTTTCTGTTTCAATATTGTGAAATACTTTAAGGAGTATAGGTATTAGCTCTTCTTAGAAGTTCTGGTAGAATTCTGCATTGAAACCATCTGGTCCTGGGCTTTTTTTGGAAGGGAGATTTTTGATAACAGTTTCGTGTTCTTCGCGACTAACAGGTCTATTTAGATCATTCACCTGGTCTTGGTTTAGCTTTGTTATATGGTACTTATTTAAAAAAATGTCCATTTCTTTTGCATTTTCCAGTTTTGTGCCGTACAGGCTTTTGTAGTAAGATCTAATGATTCTCTGAATTTCCTCTGTGTCTGTGGTTATGTCCCCCTTTTCATTTCTGATTTTATTTATTTGCGTGTTCTCTCTCTGTTGTTTAATTAGTTTGGTCTGTGTGATCACAGTATCCCTGGCATCTGCACACCCTTTTCCGCAAACTACAAAAGATGTCTTTTTCTAAGTTTTTTATTTATACCTCTCTAACAACTATAGACAAAAAAAACACAGAAAATAACAGATCAACAAAACAGAAAATGTTTGTAATCAAATGGCCAAGATTATATATGATCACTATGAGCATAGTGAAACATGTTTGTGATCCCAGAACTGAGAAATCTAAGGTAGGAGGATGGTGAGCTTGTGATCATCCTAGAGTAAATAGTGAGGTGTCACAAACACTATCATCACTCATATACAACTTCATGAACAAGTATAGAAACTGAGAAGTAGACACTAAAAGGTAAGGAAATGCTTCTAGTACAGGGTTTCACACAGAAGATCATCACATTTCCAGAAGTTCCTCAAGCTTGTTGCTTGCTTTGAAAATAACAGCATGACATTCCAACCTTGTTAATTAGTTTATTCCTTAGACAATCATAATTCTTTGTTTATGAAATACCTTGTCCTCATAACAATTAAACTCCTCCAAAAGATGCTATGTATATAGATAGAGTCACAGTTTCTTTCATGAATATAAGGTTTTCATACTGGAAGTGTAGTCGCTGTTTCAGGGTTTTGTTGATGATTAAATCTAACAAATTAATCACATAAAACCTGAGAAAGCTTAAAAAGGAATTTTAGACACAGAGAGAGAGAGAGAGAGAGAGAGAGAGAGAGAGAGAGAGAGAGAGAGAGAGAGAGAGAGAGGAAGAGAGATTAACACAGTTTCTTGCTCTGTTTCCTGGTGGCATGACATGGTTCCTTTAAGAGAGGTCTTCCTGATTCCATGGTAGGAAAAAATAAAATGCATGGTTTCAGAATTATGGCATCCTGGTTAGCCAGCACAAACAGCTCTGACTCTTTTGGGAGGTCCAGCCGAGGAGCACTTAAATGGGGTTTGTAAGCAGCATTTTATAAACTATTTAATGGCTTGATGTAAACCCCTGCATACTTGAAAATGGGGCAATGTGCACGGCTCTCAGAGAAAGTGAACATATCTCTGCCAGGTTTAATGGGCAAGCCAAAAAGGAAAAAAAGAGCCTTAATCCTAGCCATGCTATGGATTAGCATTTTAAGAAGTGCTCCTAGACAGAAAATTATTTCAGATACGCAATAGGACAGATTCAGAAATAAAAGACCTCTAAATGAGTCATAGTGTGTTTAAAAAAATGTATGTAGGCCTGGGAGATGCAAGAAAGAGTAAAGAGACAGTGAACTGTAATATAAAAGAGTACAGACAGTCATAGATTAAAGAAGTAAAATAAAATAAATATTAAACCTGTAGAAAAAGTAACAAAATAAGAAAAATAAGCCATGTAAAGATGGAATATACACAGGGAGTCAGGATTATGTATATTATTGTGTTTCCTTTGAAATTTTGGCTGTGAAGAGCTAAGTACAGAGACACAGTTCATTGTATGGGCTGCTAAGCTAAACCGACATATATATTTTAAAGGCATTTTGATTTCAGAATTTCAGTCAAAAGATATGCTACTTTAGAAAAGAATTTCTTCTTTTGTTTCCGGAGAAGATGAGAGCCTATGGATTCCTTCCAGACTATTGTTGTTTGATGGACCAAGACTCCCTGAAAGGTTGTCATAACATCCCAGAAATTATTTCACCCAACAAAAATCAGGAAGCAGTTTGGAGAGAACTAGTCCAAATTCCCAAATATTGTTTATAAATATTTATTTACATTTAAAGGGGGATTTTCTATAGAGATGAGTACTTTGCATTGGTATGGATCTTGGTTCATTGACACTAACTTAAGAGCAATTTTTATTATATGTATATTTCTGCTCTCATAGGCCAAGCATTGATTTAGTTAATACAGGTTTTGTGTGGCTATTTCTGGTCTGGGCAGCTGGGAACCAATAAGCAGCCTCCAGCTACAATCCATTGTATTAGTATTCATACTGGTGATTTCAGGTGTTAATAATATTCTCAGTTAAGAGTTAAGTTAATATCCTTAAAGCCATCACTGTAATCAAGCCAACATATATTCATTGTCTCTGAAAATATCTTCTTGTATGATAACAAACCAGTGCAAAATCATACTGCCCCTGGCTTTTCCTTGTACCCAGTACTTGGAAATCCCTGCCTTCATGACTCAGGTTTAACAGAGAAGCAGTACTATACTTTTCAACTAGCTTACTGCACATACTCCAAAAACCCTATAAATCCTGCCCTCTTCACCCATACTACTGTTGTGTCTGTTTCTTCTCAGAGAAAAATCACAATTTGGTGTTTCTTCCCAATAAATTTATCATGTGTGGTTTGTTGTGTGGTGTAACTTTGTGCCATTACTTGGCTCCTGACTATACTTGAAAGACTGATTGCACTTGAAACCCTTTCCTTTGTGGTGTGACTCGGGCTCTCTTGGTGCCTGTCATACCTCTCAGGGTCAGAGCCATATTAGAACGCTGTACTTCATATCCAGTCCACCCATGACAGGTCAACTTCCAGCTCACTGATTGCTTAGCACCCCATCTACCAGTGGTGATTTGGTAAGTTTCTCCTTTGGTCAGTGTAAGTGCTTCCCTGAGTACAAGGAAGTAACCACTGAGTGTTTAGCATGCCTCTAATAGTCTTGGAGGTAAAATTTACAGCCACCCCTTTTCACCAACCCCATTGCTGAGCCTTTTCTATGGATAAGACATTATTCATGAAGTTAGTTTTTTGCCTTGTGGCTTCACTTGAAAGCTCTGGTACTTGTCATCAAATATTCTTGGGCTATTATCCCTGACCATAATTGAGTGTGGTGATGACCCACTTATTAGTTGGTTTTCTCTCAGTCCTCTCTTCATCTTGCAGATTCCCTGGACTATAGACTTATAGACTGTGATGTGTGAGATCTCTCTCTCTCTCTCTCTCTCTCTCTCTCTCTCTCTCTCTCTCTCTCATCATGGTAGCAGTGTCATCCATACCTTATCACTCTTTCTTTGGTTGCCTGTTAGGAAACATCCAACCCTTCCCCTGGTACCTGGCCTAAAGAGCTCCAAACTTATTTGTTTTTGTAATCAAATCTGGCCTTAATATCTCTTAGAAAAGCAGTATAAATGGCTGCCTAGCAGCACCCTGGATCCCTATATTATTCATATTTTTTAATTTACTGTGAGTAATTAGGGAAATAGAGATTCTCTACAGCCAAATCTTCTCCTATCTCTGCACCAAGCCATCACTTCATGCTCCTCAACTCAGTTCCTCCAAGATATGAAGTCCTAACCAGATAATTCCGCCACTATTTTTGATCCTGCTAGCAAACCTTCGCCATATTGGCCTCAACCCACAGCTTTTTCTCTTCCTCCTTCCCCTCCAATCTCCCCTTTTCACTCTCCAGTGACAGGCTGCCCTAATCATCCCTCCCTGGTGCCCACTTTCAACCTACTGGCTGATTGGGGATGTCCTTCTGTATATGTGTTGCTTCAATTTTTTGATGAATAAAGGAGCTTTGGCCAATGACTTAGCAAAGTAAATTCAGATGGGAAATCCAAGCATGGATTTATAGAGAATATAGGCAGATTCAAGGAGATGCCATGTAGTTGCTGAAGGAGAAAGATGTCAGAACATTACTGGTAAATTACAATTTCATGACAATACATAATTAATAGAAATGTGTTAATTTAAGATCTAAGATCTATCTAGGAATGTGTCTGAGCTATTGGCCAAACATTTTTGTAATTAATACAGTTTCTACGTGATTATTCAGGCCTGGGTGGCCAAGAAGCTAAAGTGCAGACTCTCAGCATCTGGCAGTTTTCAGTCCTCCCACCACTTGCTCCCTCTCAACCATGGGACTCCTCTAACATTCTCCACATGGTCTAACCAGGCCCTAGTTTTCCCTTTCTGTGATGTTTCCCAGTTGGACAACTTGGTCAGTGTATGTGTCCCCTTCTCATTAAGTAAACTGTCTCAAATAGAAAAGAGAGTAAGAGTCTTATGTTGCTAATTCCTCTACTTTCATTAGAATTCAATATATCAACCAATCATAAAACCTCACCTTCTATGACATTTACATGACTTTTACCAAGATCCTTCTCCATGAGGAGCATAGACAAGTCTGGGAACAGGATAGAGTACATGTGAAAAAAAAATCACACAAAACTAATTAACACTGCCCACCCAACTGGACTAAGGTGACCCCTAACCAGTATCCTGAATAGAATTAAAACATTGTTTTAGTGAGAAGTTTATTGCTGTGAAGAGACACTATGACCACAGAAACTCTTTTAAGTAAAACAATTAATAGGGGCTGGCATTTACACTTACAAGTTCAGAAGTCTGCTCTATTGTTATAGTGGGATAAAGCAAGGGGGTATATAGGCAGACATGGTGCTGGAGAAGCTGAGAGTTCTACTTCTGGTTTGACTGGCAGCAAGAACAAAAAGTGACAATGGGCCTGACTTGAGCATTTTGAAACTGAAAGCCACCCCAGTGACACAACTTCTCTAACAGGAGCACACCTATTTCAAGAAGACCAAATATCCATATACTGCTACTCCTTGGTGACCAAGCATTCAAACACGTGTTTATGGGGACCATTCCCCTTCAAACCACCACAAATACCTCTTGGGGCATTTTAGCTAGTGATCAATTTAAAAATTGTCTCGTGGCTGCCCTTAAAGTAGTAAATAACAAAATATCCAAGAGGTCATCCAGGACAAAATGACAACCTGTCTCAGTTCCTAAACTGCCTTATAATGCTCATTTTATAATATAACAATCTGAACCTGAATTACAAAACCCCAGTCAGAAAACAATTTCTCATGACCTATTTCTCTCAAAGTTTCTCTTACTTTAGGTCCAAACTTAAGCATCTTGAAATGGGGCTCATGACCCCACAGGCAGAAATTAAAGTTCTGGCCTTAAAGGTATAAAATTATAAGAGATTAAAGAACCAGAAAACAAAAATTCCAAATGCTGGGTTGATGTAGGATGTCCTTCTGTATATGTGTTGCTTTTATTGGCTAATGAATAAAGCTAATTTGGCTTGTGGCAGGGCAGAATAGAGTTAGGTGGGGGATGCGGGAGTTAAGTGAATGCTGGGAGAAAGAAGGTGGTGTCAGGGAGATGCCATGTAGCCGCCAAAGGAGAAAGACACCCATAGCAGTACCAGTAAACCACAAGCCTCATGGTAAAATACAAAATAATAGAAATGGGTTAATTTAAGACATAATGGCTAACTAGAAATATGCTTAAGCTATCGGTCAAGCAGTTTCTGTGCAATTATTTCATGTCTGGGTGGGTGGGAATGACCAAGTAGTCTCTGCTTACACTGGGTTCTACTTCACCCTGTAGTACGCAACCCCTTTACTTTCCTATACACCATCTCCTCAGAGACTTTCCATTCTCTGTCCTAGACCTCAAGAATGCCTTCTTTTCCATTCCTCTCAACCACCAGACACAAAAGGTCTTTGCCTTTCCCTGGACTGGCCTGATCACTCCCTTATCTACCCAACTCACTTGGACCATCCTACCCCAGATCTTCTGGGACAACCCACATCTATTTGGCCAGGCTTTGGACTCTGGTTTAATTTCTTTGTCTCTTGCTGAATCTAAGCTGACACCTCTGCTCTACTAAACTTCCTGTCTGGATGGGGACATAGGGTCTCTCCCTCAAAGGTCCAGTTTTCCACCCCTCAGGTGTTTTAACTGGAACAATTACTCTAACTCGCAAGACCATTATCTAAGAAAGAAAACATATAATTCAGTAATTCTCAGTTCTCACAACCAAGGAAGAAGTTCTTCCTACGATGCTGCTTTCTTATACTCTTGTATGCCCTCTTTCTCACTTCTTGCTCACCCCCTATATGAGGCAAACCTTGGCCCCACACACATGCCCCTCTTTGATCTCATTGCTAAAACTTTTCATAAACTTCAACAGGCCTTCCTCTAGGTCCCAGCCCAACACCTTCCAAATCTAAGTTGCCCCTTCTTTCTCTATGTTGCAAAGATGGAGTGATATGCCCTTGGGGCCCCAGTCACTAACTGGGACCCTCTTTTATGTCTGTTGAATACTTATCAAAACTATAGGACCATATTACCTTAGGCTTAGCATCTTGTCTATCCACTCTGGCTGCAGCTGAACTCCTTATTAGTGATTCAAAAAAGTTAACCTTTGGGCCACCTACTACTGTCTTCTTTTCTCAATACCAGTCCTATCTCCTAACATGCAAAGGCCTCCCAAAAGAGCCTTCTTCCTAAGTTCTCTTCTTTCACGGAGTATTGATAGAGGATGTCACACTTACCTTTCATCTATCCCCAACTCTCAATATTTCAAACCTTTCCTTGTCAATCCTGGTCAAACTGTGATAGTTTGAATGCAATTTGCCCAGATAGGCTCATAAGGAGTGACATTAATAGGAGGTGTGGCCTTGTTAGAGAAGGTGTGGTATTGTTGGAGCAATTGTGTCTCAATTGACTTCCTGTTACCTTCAGATAAAGATGTAAAACTCTCAGCTCCTCCCCAGAGCCATATCTGTCTGTGTGCCACCATGCTTTGCCACTATGCTAATTGTAGACTAAACTCTGAACTGGATGCCACCTCCAATTACCGTTTTCCCTTTTTAGAGTTTTCATGGTCATGGTGTCTCTTCACAGCAATAAAACCCTAACTAAGATACTCCCCATCTCATTTATGCATTAAGACCCTAGAAGAGTGACTATCTCATTCTACATACATATATGAGGGTGAAGTACCTGAGACCACCTACACCTGGTACACAAATGGCAACTCCTTCTTACCTGAGGGGGTCCAAAAAGGGTGGGATGTACTATTATCTTGGAAATCAAAGTGATAGAGGCAATGCCTTCCCAACTTAGACCACAGATCAACAAGCTGACCTAATAGTTCTTACTCATGCCTTTCCACCAGCAAAGAAACAATCCCTAAATCTCTACATGGATTCCAAGTGTGCCTTTCATATCCTTCTCTCACATGCAACCATTTGTAAGGAGCAAGAACTACTAACAAATAACCAACTCAGACCAAACGATGGCCATGCTAAAGACCTCCCATCTGTAGGAGTTTTCCACTGCTGATGACACTAAACAGACAATTCTTTCATCTCCAAAGGTAACAGCTGAGCCAGTGAGGCAACTAGAGTTGCAACTCTTGGAGTCCCGGTGCTGTGGGAAGGTGTATAGCTAGCAACTACCTGCCTAGTGGGGCGTGGCCTCATAGACACCTGGATGCGGAAGCGCATCTGGCCTCTTCCTCTCTGCTTCTCCCCCTGGAACCCGTTTTTGCTGGTTCAGTTTGTTTAAATCTCACCTTTATCCATCGTTCAAGCAGAGAATTCTGATTTGTAAGTTTTACCTATTAAGAAACACCTGTATATTTCTTAGTTCTGAGCTAGTGTGGGATTCCTTTTATTAAGCATCTGATCTCACCGCCATTACTTGGTACCACGTGGGTTTGAACTTCCCGTCCTCCTCCAGGCTGGAAGTTGAGCCCTCCCACAGCCCGGACAGATTTGCTTTTTCCTGAACGGTATTTTTTTTTTTTTATAAAATACCCATCACAAGGGAGTTAGCAGCATGAGAGCTGGAGCGCAGATAGAAGTGCTGTTTGTCAGCCACTGAAAACTCCCTAGAATGACCCTTTGTCTCAGTGGACGCTGCCAAGAGGCCCCGGAACCTCTGCAGGAGCAGGGTGGACGCCCAAGGCGAGTTATGCTGTTTGTCAGCCACTGGAAGCTTCCTGGGTTTCTGTTCTCTGTGTATGGAATTGATTTTCTTCCTCTGTGTATGGAATTGATTTAACTACATCTAACCTTTTGAGAGAATTATTTTTCCCCGGTTGTTTAAAAAGTATCAGGGCAAATTTTATTACAGGATCTGTCATGACACCGGTCCATTGATTATGGTCCCTACTTGGAAACATCGCCATCTGCTGGTGTACAGGTAAAATGGCAGATTTCGTTTCAAACGGGACTTTTGCAGCAGTTTTCGCTGCCCCTATGGAAGAAATCACAAGAGGCCTATATGCCTATGGAGATACCTCAATTTACTGGTTATTAGGTTTCAGTTTTCGTCTCCATATTATATCATTAAGGAAGAATATGGCACTAGTTCACAGGATTAATATACTCGAAAAATCAGAGATTATGTGAACAAATGAATTTTTCTTATCATGGCAAAATTGACTCCATATCCAAAGGTACTAGGAAGTTATTTGAAAGGATCCAGGCTGTTGAGTTTGACGTTCAGAAGTTATCACAGAGTTTTGATAAGGTAACCTACAGAATGTACCTCCAGGATAGCAGTTTACACAATATCCAAGAGCAGTTGAAGGAGGAGATATTATCTTTGAAGGGAAACATTAAGACCTTGGAATTACAGGTGCAGAATGGGAACCAGAAAATTGATACTTTAGGGAAATCACTAGAAACATATGCAGGTCAGGAGATTCGGGATTTACAAGAGACAATGATAAAAAGATTTGAAATGATTGAGGAAATTATTAGAGTTGATGAACAGGATAGGATACAATGTAACCACCAGCTGTTAGAACTGGTTTACCCAGGGAGTTAGCCTCATACCCTGTAATTTACTCTGACAAAGCATCCACTTCTAAAGTCTCAAGGGAACTAAAGAAGGTAGATGGATGCCAATAGGAATAAATGGTCTAAAAGAAATTAAGCATGCTGTAGTTACATATGGTTTTCACTCCACATTTATCAAAGGAATGATAAGGAATTGGGCTTCTAATGTCAGGGCAACTCTCCATGATTTCTCTCAGTTAGCATCAGCGATGTTAGATGATGTACCTTCCTTGACGTTTGGAATTTATTTCAGAGAAGAATCCAAACATATGGAACAGCAAGAAAGCGCAAAAGGTGTGGAGGTTTCCCAGGATCAAATTATTGGCATAGGTGTATGTGCTGATCCACAGATCCAAGCTCTTTATGACAAAGAAGTATTGTCCCTATGCCACAAAGCAGCCTTGAATGCTTGGGATAGAATACCAGAACCAGCAAAACACCTGATCTGATAATTCATTTAAACAAAACTTTAGATGGTGACAAAGATCTGAATAGTCCCAGAGAATTAGCAGCTGAAACAGAAAAGGAACTGACAATGGTTGAGGAAAAATTGCAGGAGGCACATGTGGATAGGAT
Organism: Microtus agrestis; assembly: GCA_902806775.1. Lineage (NCBI taxonomy): Eukaryota > Metazoa > Chordata > Mammalia > Rodentia > Cricetidae > Microtus > Microtus agrestis. The sequence continues at coordinate 660,620 of CADCXT010002527.1, read as the reverse complement.
GAATCCAAATACAAATTAGTTGTATTCTAGTAATATTGCCTTCCAGAATTTCTCCTATAGGAATTTTAATGCAGAGGGAAGATATTATTTTAGAATGGATCTTTTTAACCATATAAACCAAGTAAAAAATTAAAAACTTATGTGGAAAAGGTCTCTGAATTAAATATAATAGGGAAGTTGAAACTTCATCATTTAGAAGGTATAGATCCAGCAGAAATTATAGTGCCTTTTACTACTGATGATATTAAAAAACTTATGGGAAGACAATGAACCATGGCAAACAGCTTGTGCTAAGTTTTTGGGAGAAAATAATAGCAACTATCCCGAAAATGATAAACTTAACCTTATAAAGAGAACTTCTTGGATTCTTCCTCGAACTGTACGTGATGATCCAATAATTGCAGCCTGTACGTTTTATACTGATGATAATAAATCAAGGAAGGCAGGTTAAAATCAGACAAATTGAGTAAGGTGGAACAAAGCCCTTATACTTTTGTCCAGAAGGCAGAATTATATGCTATTCTTATGGTGCTAAGGGATTTTAACGAACCTCTTAATATAGTTACTGATTCACAATATGCATAAAGAGTTATCTTGCATATTGATACCACTGAATTTATATCAGATGATACAGAACTGACTTCATTGTTTATCCAGGTACAAGACACAATCAGGAATAGGCTTTGTCCTACGTACATAACATACATCTGATCCCATATGGTTCTGCCAGGTCCTCTAGCTCAAGGTAATGCAGATATCGATCAATTATTGATTGGAAGTGTGTTGCAGGCCTCAGAATTTCATTAAAAACATCACATCAACAGCAAAGGTTTAAAGAAAGAGTTTTCTATTACATGGCAACAAGCTAAGGAGATTATAAAGAGATGCCCTACTTGCTCTTTCGATAATCAAACACTGCTGCCTGCAGGAAGTAACCCAAAAGGTACTCAAAGAATAAAATCTGGCAGATGGATGTGTTCCACTTTATGGAATTTGGTAACTTAAAATATGTACACTACACCATAGACACTACTCAGGTTTTCAATGGGCAACTGCCTTGAGCTCAGAAAAGGCTGATTTGGTAATCACACATTTATTGGAAGTTATGGCCATCATGGGTATACCTGAACAAATAAAGACAGACAATGGTCTGGCATATGTATCTAACAAATGAAATGGTTTTTTGCTTATTATAATATAAATCACATTACAGGTATACCAAATAATCCTACAGGTCAGATAAGGAAAGATCTTAGCCTCCTGATTCCTAGGACAGTGAAGAAAAGGAGGCAGAGACTAGTTTAGCTAATAAAAACTTTCCTCTGTATTCATCAGTACATATACCTTTCCTGTTCAAAACCCAATCTTGCAAGATCATACAACAAACTGATTTTGATGAATAGGCAAAGTATTATTATTATTGTAAGTGTATATGAATTATATTCACAGGCACATTTGTTATGGTGTGTGTGTGTGTGTGTGTGTGTGTGTGTGTGTGTGTGTGTGTAGATCAAAAGACAGCTTTGCAGACTAGGTTCTCTCTTCATGCAGGTTCTAGCATTCAACTCTGGTCACCAGGCTTTCCCAGCAAGTACATTTGCCCATGGGAACATCTTGCTCTCCCTAACTATTCTATTTTTGATGCTACTATAACTGTTATTTTAAAACATGTGTGTTTTGTGTATATGTGCCTATTCCTGAGTATGTGTAGGCTAAGAAGACCTGGTGGGGCTCAGAAGTGGATCTTGTGGAACTGTTATTACAAATGGATTTGCGGCATGATGTTGGTGCTAATAACCATACCCACGTTCTCTGGGAGAGTAGTAAGTGCTGTTAACTATAAGGTCATTTCTCCAGACCCATAATGATAATTTTTAAAATTATTTTGGCTTTTATAAATAATAGCATTAAAAATTTCTACCTCTTCCCCTCCTCCCATTTCCCTCCCGTTACCCCACTCACCCTCACCCTCCAGTCCTAAGAGAGGGCAGGGTACGCTGCCCTGTGGGAAGTCCAAGGCCCTTCCCCCTCCATCCAGGCCTAGGAAGGTGTGCATCCAAACAGACTAGGCTCCCAAAAAGCCAGTACATGCAATAGAATCAAATCCCAGTGCCATTGTCATTGGCTTCTCAGTCTGCCCTCATTGTCAGCCACATTCAAAGAGTCCAGTTTGACCACATTCTCATTCAGTCCCAGTCCAGTTGGCCTTGGTGAGCTCCCATTAATTAGATCAATCACACTGTCTCAGTGGGTGGAACAACCCCTGTGGTCCTGACTTCCTTGTTCATCTTCTCCCTCCTTCTGATCTTCAACTGGACCTTGGGAGCTCAGTCCAGTGCTCCACGGTGGGTCTCTGTTTCTATCTCCATCCATTGCCGTACAAAGGTTCTATGGTGATATTCAAGATATTCATCAGTGGGACAAGGCCAGTTCAGGCACCCTCTCCTCTACTGCCCAAGGACCTAGCTGGGGACATCCCCGTGGACACCTGGGAATCCCTCTAGAGCCAAATCTCTTGCCAGACCAAAAATGGCTCACTTAAGATATCTTCTTCTCTGCTCCCATATCCGCCCTTCCTAAGTTTCAACGATCCCACTCCCCCAAGCTCTCCCCAATCCTCCCCTTCTCCCTTACTTCCAAAAGGCCTAGAAAATCTGACAGACTTTTCTCTAAATCAGAAGTTTTGAAAGATTGCACTACATATTTTGGCCAATTCAGCAGATGATTACTTTGTGTCCTACTTTTTCAATTTGTACAGTATACTGTCAGCAATAGAGACAAGAGTAGTTTCTTTACCCAATGATGAAAGTTTCCCATAAGGAAAGCAAACTCCACATGTGGGTTCTTAGAAACCTATCATCTTCACAACTCCATCCTTCTGCTCAGTGAACATTTTCTGTGCCTGGAAATTCTACCCAGCTATTGGCCATTCAGCATTTTATTAAACCAATCACAGTGACATATCTTTACACAGTGTAAAGGGCTTTTTGCACAACAGGTGGGCATTGAAGAATCTGAAATATGGAGGATTCACTAGGATGCTGGATTTATGATCCTGAGAAGGGGTAACAAGTCACATGGCAGAACATAGATTAACAAAACTGAACTAAGTTTTAGAACAAGTTGGGAACAAATCTAAGCTAAGGTCAGTATTTCATAATTAATAAAAAGGTCTCTGCATCATTATTTGGAAGATGGTGTTCTAAAGAAAGACCTGATACAATATGTTTTTATTTTATTTTAAATTTTTATTATTAGGTATATATATGCAGTTTCCACCTAGGGTAGAAGAGGGCATGGCTACTCTTGAATTCAGTTACATTTCTTTCTTACACACTGTTTTTTTTCTCTATAACTCATGAAATTTAGTGAAGGGACTCTAGCCAGCTTGAGCTTGGCAAATGGCTTTAGCAGGCCTTGTTCTTCCATTCCATCTGCCTTGCTAAGAAACACTGTTAGATTACATTCCTAAAGCTAGCCATGAAGCTCCATTCCTTTATTTGGCCATGTTATCCTTCTGAGACTGACTACCAATGTCCAGTTATCAAAGTATTGAAGTCAAGCCATCAAAAGCCCTCTTTGGCTTGCCTAGTTAATATGTCCAATTAAAACTGTACACTTTATCCTAACACTGAGTTTTCCATTTATAAACTTCCATTTGTCTATGAGCCACATCTGTCTCCTATCTATATGGATGCAGTCTTTTGTCTCTTATTCATCCATTTTGTCCTTCTGGGGCAAAGAAATATCTTTTTGCTGAGAACTTGATTTTTGTGTATCCTGAGCTGAAACTGTTTGCTTCATTTAGTACGCTGTATTTGTTGTTGTTGTTATTGTTGTTGTTGTTGAAAATATATTTTAATTGCTGGTGGTTTTCTCTTGTGGTCAGTTACTCTACACTTCTATGATTAGAAGATACAAAAGAACTTGTAATACATGGAGCAGAGGACATGGAATGAAAACACAGTAAGAATGTGGCCATTAATGTGGGTAGAAATAGGGTTGTTTAAAGTGGCCTCACCGAGATGGATGGCGAGTAAGATGCTTCAAAGTAGCTTTCTGGACTATTTAATATTGAACCAAGTATTGCTTGGAAGCAAATATATCAAACAAGACACTGAGTTATAAGATGCCCTCTTTTCCATTCCAGTGTTTTCCATATGCTCTAGAAAAAGCAACATCAGCTTTGTTTGAACACATTTTTGTTCACTCTTAGAGTCTATGCAGAATTTAAAAAAAAAAAAAGGAAGTGTGGGCTTATGCTTGCTTGGGAAACAGAACTGAAAACAAGAATTTGTTGCAATGTGTAAAAACCAAGCATATTATGTGTTGAACCAAAATGTCAACGAGAAAAAGAACATGCTATTGATATTTCTTCTCACACCTGGCAATACACAACACGAGCTCATTGTCGCCAGGCGTGTGGTGGGATCTGTGGCTTCCAGAGGATGTGAAGCTCTGCTTGTGATGTCAGCATGGTCAGAGGTGCCATTTCTGTTTGACTGAAATATGACGTGAATTATGTGGGAACTGCTTCAACTATGAATTTGAGTCAATGACCCAAATTGACTTTACAGATTTATTGCAAAGGTTTTAAAATTACTGTTTCAATTAGGTGGGTCCTTTTGTGTGTGTGAATATACATGAATGCAGGTAACCTCCTCACAGGCCAGTATATGATGTTGGATCTCCTGATGCTTGAGTTACCAGTAGTTGTGAGCAGTCTAACATGTGGGGAACTGAAGTCAGATCCTCCAGAAGAGAAAAAAATCACTTTCGACCACTGAACTATTTCTTGTCCTTTATTCCAAATATCAAATATTTTATTGTACTGGGTATCAATGCTTTCTTTTTAAAAAATTATATATATATATATATATATATGTGTGTGTATATATGTATATATATATATACATACATATTGTTGGTCTTCAGTTTTGTATAAAATTTGTTATTATACAAATGGGTTTTCAAAATGTTAAAATACTTTAAAATAGAGAAAAAGTGCCTCTGTTTTCCTGCTTGAAATATTTTTAAAGTAATTTGTGAATTGACATTTCAACTAGTTATAGAGTGAAGCGATTATGCTTTATACACTTTTAATATCTTATATACACAGATAAGATTTAAGGGGGATTAATACATAATGTCATTTGCTGTTGGTTCCTTTAAATGCTGTGTTTAATGTTTTGCTCTGTGCTTTTGTTTCAAATTTTTGGTGGAAAGATTAGAAAAAAAATAGTATCCTGATTTATAGGAGGAGTTTTTCTATGTCAGACACAATGTTAACTAGAGATGGAGTGAGAAAGGAATGGGGGACACAAAATTGAAGTTCTGAAATGCATGGCTGCCAAGATTTTCTCTATTACTGGGATTCTTCTATGAAATACAATGAGCAGAGACTGGTGGATATTTGAGGCCAGCATCGTTTACATAACAAGTTCCAGGCCTCCCAAAACTACATAGTGACACCCTGTCTCAAACAAACAAACAAAGCCAAATTGTATTACTAAAAGTCAATGAATTTTCAATATAACTGGAGAAAAGTGATTCCTCTTGTACAAGGGAAATTCCATAACTCTATCAGTACATTCTATGCAGAAATTTTATAGGCCAGAAAAGAACTAGACAATATTTTCTATTTTTATTTTTGTTTGTTTATTGTCCCATTTTGAAATAATGTATCTCTGCACAACTCTGCCTATTCTGGATCTCATTATAAAGACCATACATGAAGTCACAGAGATCCCCTGTGTCTGCCTCCACAGTGCTGGGATTAAAGGCATGCACCACAATATATAGCTAGATGATATTTTAAAGATGTGGAAACAACTAAGTGTAACATCCATAGAAAATCTGGGTGTGGCACTTGTAGACTGACTATTTTCCAGTGGAGAGTGCCATATCCATGTGTATGTGAGTAGCACAAACTAGAATTGATGGTTATAAAAAATAAAAACAAATACTAAGAGACCAAGTTGATAGGGTAGGGGAACAGGAGTAGATCTTGGAGAAATTAGTGAGAGAACCTGTGGAGGAAACTATGATCAAAATATATTGTATGCATTATGATATTTTTAACAAATTAATAAAATGCTTAAAATGTTTAGGATGAAAAAGCCGGGCGATGGTGGCGCACGCCTTTAATCCCAGCACTCAGGAGGCAGAGGCAGGTGCATCTCTGTGAGTTCAAGACCAGCCTGGTCTACAGAGCTAGTTCCAGGTATCTGTCAATTGGGAATGTTAATTCGCATTTCAACACATTTTATCTTAAGTGATAGCTTCCGGAGAAACAGTTTTTGTGAAACTATGGAATGTGATCACTCTGTAAACAGTAGAGATTTAAGTCCTACTGTCTTGCAGTTGGCTTACTTTTTTTTTTTTGCATTCAACCATTCTTTTTCATCACTTTTCCAACTGTCAATCTTCTTATTTACCAAATGAAATTACTCAGAGACTATCATTTTCTGTTTTTATAGTAGTTTGATCAGTAAGGAACACATATGCTTTAACTGTCTATACTTTACAAACTCCTTTCTAGAAAAGTGGATAATCCATGAATATATGATCTAGTTGCAGGTGCAAAGAAATATGAACTGTCTGTCTTTACAAACTCCTTTCTAGAAAAACAATAATCGTAGTCTGTTTTCCTAGTCTGCGTGCTGTCCAACACGTGTGCTTACAGGTGATTTTCCAGGTAAAACTGTCATATCATATAGCTCTTTCTTCTTTTAAAATTTTATTTTATTTTACATACCATCCCCAGTTCCCTCTCCCTCTCCTCCTTCCACTCCCCATCACCTCCCCCCAACCCCACCCCAATCGACTCCTCAGAGAAGGTAAGGCCTCCCATGGGAAGTCAACGAAATCTGGCCTATCAAGTTGAGGTAGGACCAAGCCCCTCCCCACTCCATCATGTCTGAGTAATGGGCTCCAAAAGCCAATTCATGCACTAAGGATTAAGTTCTGATCCCACTGCCAGGAGCCCCACAAACTGCCTAAGTCACACAACTGTCACTCACAAGCAGAGGGCCTAGTTTGGTACCAGGCAGGTTCCCCAGCTGTCAGTTCACATTCTGTAGCTCCCACTAGCTCAAGTCAGCGGTCTCTGTGAGTTTCCCCACCATTATCTTAACCCTCTTTGCTCATATAATCCATCCTCCCTCTCTTTACTGGACTTCAGGAGCTTGGTTCAGTGCTTGGCTGTGCATCTGTTTCCATCAGTTACTGGATGACGGTTCTATGTTGAGAACTAGAGTAGTCATTTACAGACAAGCTCTTTTCATGTTTATTCCTTTCTCTCTCTGATCAGTGATAAAATGTCTTCATGTTTTCATTTGTTTGAAATTTTGCTATTAACAAAATGTATTGAAAGTTTAAATCAACTTCTCTCATCTGTGTATAACTACATCTTAAACTTCCTATATTTTTCAGTTTTCCATTATGTCTTTGTTTATAGTTAACATTTTTATTTATCTAAAGTTTGTGGGTACATGATATATGAAATTATTAATGCAAGTCTATGTAAAACTGAATTTTAATAAGCTTCTTTACTGAGTCTATCATTAAGATTGTTTTATGCTTTATTCTTAAAATAGTGAATATTTTCATTCCTCTATACAAAAGTTATATAACTATTACTTATAAATATTTGATAAGCAATATCTTTATAATTCCACCACTCCTTGAAATAAACTACTATATCAGTTGGTGGGATATCTTATATAGTAATATATATGTGTGCATATGTATATAAAATGTAAATGTACATTTTTACAAAATGACAAAAATTCTTATTTTTATATTGTATTTCATCTATTTAAAATAATCTATTATGGAAGTATACAGGGTCTTACATGCATAAAAATGTTTATTATTCAATAGTTTAAATTCATCTGTGGGGCAGCAAGATGGCTCACACACACAAATAAGTACAAAAATAAATTAATACTATCTAGAGTGTGGAAATATACTATTTACAAGATATTGAGGGGTAATTACCATCCATGTAACAATTCATATTGACATTAATTAAACCAAGCTAATAATGACATCTAAGCACTAAACAAATGAATAGGTCCAAAGACTATGTAAGTAAGAAAAATTTCTGTATTATTAATTAGATTTTAAGAAATAAGGTCATAAGCTAGAGAGATGACTTACCGCTTCAGTGCACCTTCTGTTTTTGCAGAGAATCCAGGTTGAGATTCCAGTACCCACAAGGTAGCCACAACTCTTTATAAGAGCAATTACACCAGGTCCTCTGCATAATACGTTATCACTGTTAGCTTGGTGGTTTTTTGGGACTCCTAACAGTGGAGGTGGATGCATCTCTGACTCTTTTGCATGACTCCTTTTCTCCTTGTCCAGCCATGATATGAGTGCTTTCACCTTGTCTTTTTATATCTTGTTTTGTCCTGTCTGGCTGCCATCTTTTAGAGATCTGTTCTTTTCTGAAGAGGAAATGGTAGAGAGATGGTCGTGGAGGACAGCAGAGGTATGGGGGAGATCTAGGAAGATTGAGGGGAGAGGAACCTATGGTTGGGATATATTGTATGAGAGAAGTATCTATTTTCAATAATAAAAAAAAACTCTGCTTTTGATCCACAGAGAAACTGACTCATAGATCTAACTAAAGCCAGACAGACATCAATGTGGCACTATCTTATTGCTGCCGAACCCTAAAAGCACATGCCAGTGTTGCATTAGTAATGACTATTGGTGTGACCTTTAAAATCATGTGAAGATCCTAGCTTTTAGGTGCTTCCTTTTAAATTATTAAAATTGGGTAAACCCATTGAAAAATATATAGGAGAATATTAATGACTACAATGGAGAGTTGGGGTTGCAACATAATACTTTCTGACAAACGGATCTTATAACTTCTTCAGCTACACCAAATAAACCCTCACAAATTCACTGAGCACTAGAAGTTTCTATGCATTTCTTCTTTTACTTGCTTTCATTCACTGTTCTGCTGGCTGAAAACCAACACCATTCCATCCTGCAAGGTTCAACAGGCCTGTATCACAGCACAGGGAATGAAACAGAGGTAGAAGAGACAGCCCAACTTTAAATAAAGTACAATCACACTTAATATTTGAGCTAAGATGATTTTGAAGAGTTTTTTTTCTTAATGTGATTTTTCTTTGGTGCAGGGGAACTATCTCATTCTTCACACAGTAGGTGGCTGTTTGATGCTGAGCTGTATTCCTAAGCTTTGTGTTTCTTGAAGGATGGGAAGATCTCACTGAGGATATGCTGAAAAGAAAAGGGGAAAGGTAACTAACTGCACCATTCTTCCATGGCAGGCGGCATGGATCCAAACAGCAGTGAAACTGGGTTTCATCAGAGTGTAAGAAGAACCCTTTCTCTGAGGTCAGAGTCAAGTTAGTGAGCTTCACAAAAAGAGAGCTAAGAGATTTTCAGTGACAGTCTGCTAACTTTTCTTTGTAATGTTCTCTTTTGACAGTAAGGAGGAAACAGAACCGTGAGAAATTTGACAAGAATGAAGAATGTGCAATAACATACACTAGGTGTGTGAAATTCTAGGAGGTGACACTAGAAAGTGAAACAGGACTCCTGGTCAGTGTCAAAACAGCTCATTTTGGTGATCTTGAGTTTTAGCTCTTTGAGTTTTATACATGTTTTGATCTCATTTACTCCCCTTGCCCAAATCTTCCCAGATCCACCCCCATCTTCTTCTTGTTCAACGTTCTGTCTTTTGCTTTTTATACCCTTCAAGGTGAGTTTGTGCTTCCTGAATATTCTTGTGTGTGTGATCATCCACTGGTGTGGCATTCTGATGATTAGAATATAAGAGCCACACAGATTATGGTAAGATAAAAAAAATCCAATACATAGGACAAATAGGCATGTACAGCTGACCTACCAAGCAGGGGGAATACTCAGAGTTAGGGAAGAAAAGATACTGAACACTCAATCAAGCAACTGTCTCTAATGCACAAGCAGGCTGAATGCCATCAACACTGATCAAAACAGTGAATTCTTCAGGGGGATAAGAATGACAAGAGACTCTATTGCTTTCAGGACCACGAGGGGTGCACCCACACACTGAGACAATGGGGATGTTCTATCGGGAACTCACCAAGGCCAGCTGGCCTGGGTCTGAAAAAGCATGGGATAAAACCGGACTCGCTGAACATAGTGGACAATGAGGACTACTGAGAACTTAAGAACAATGGCAATGGGTTTTCTATCCTACTGCACGTTCTGGCTTTGGGGGAGCCTAGGCAGTTTGGATGTTCACCTTACTAGACCTGGATGGAGGTGGGAGGTCCTTGGACTCCCCACAGGGCAGGGAACCCTGATTGCTCTTTGGGCTGTTGAAGGAGGGGGTCTTGATTGGGGGAGGGGGAGGGAAATGGGAGGCGGAGGTGGGGAAGAGACAGAAATCTTTAATAAATGAATAAAAAATAAATAAATAAAATAAATAAATAAATAAATACTAAGAAAAAAAAGAATGACAAGAAAAGGAAAAGAGCTGAAAGAGACTCATCTACAGCATGGAGGGGGTGTTTATTATGTAACTGAGATTTCAGATACTGACAAGGAGCTAAATAAGATAAAGTTATTATTTTCTGTACTGAGAAGCTTATGACCATTGCTTGTATTAAATGACAACTGGGGAGATAATAGATTGTTGGGAATACTTTTTGTTTTCTTGTCATCAACAATGGCAGGAGATGACTCATCACATGTTTTTATCTTGATAATTTGAATTCTTTAAGGATTTTTGGATTTTGTTGTTGCCATTTTCTCATGGTTATTGAGGACTAAACCAAGGGCCTACTTCATGCTAGATGAACTTGACACAACAGCTCTCTTCACTTTTTAAAATCTTTTTGGATCCACTGAGTGGTTGGTTGAACTCACTCTGTAACCTAAGAAATCTTTGAACTTGCCACCAAGCCTTAGTTTCCCAAATACTTGGGATTTTAAACTTGTAATACTGAGCTTAAATTTATTCACATTTTTTACTCAAATTCTTTATTTAATCTTAAATTATTATATTATACCAGTGTATAGTATAATACACATTTACAATAAAACATGAGAACACTATGTGATTTGGCACTGAAAAAGTACACAGTATAATTTATACAAAAAGCTAAAAATGTGCCTTTTACTGTAATAATGCTACCCATTATTTATTCTATGGAACTCTACTTCCATGTAGCCCTGCTTTATTCTATTTTACAGCCCCACACTTGATATATTTCCACTCAACAGCTTTTACATGTAACATTCCCTTCACATTTTAAAAGAAGTGAACTATGATGTATTTTTCAAAGTAAACTCAATGGAGTGCTAAAATCACATACTCTCTTCCTGGAAAGTATCAGCTGGGGGCAGTGCACACAATAAATCAGCAGTGAAAAACAAAACGAAAAATACTTCCTTTTCTCTTCCTCAATACCGCTTCACAAATATACAGCTTTAAAAACGTTTTGAAGCAGAAATGTCATGGACATTCAGGCACTACACAACCTGTTATGCAGTGTTATTCATCTAGCATATTAAACAGTGTTAGGGCACTGTTTGAGTCGCAGGATTCTTTGAAAAGCAATCAGACTAGGGTGGAGTCACTCTAGGTGAGTACGCTGCTTTCACTTTGTCTTTCAAGTTGTCACCATGTGCCGCTCTTGGATGTTAGCTTACATCTCAATAAAGCAATTTACATGTTACCTTGAAGACAAAACAGTTTCTGTGAAGTATGATATGTCTCCATTTTATAAGCACTAGTGTAAAGTGAATTTAGCTATCCTTTCTATATGATATTTGTTTTTATTTTGCCAGCAGTCTAGCTTCTTCTCCCAAAGTGATTTAATAAATAAGTCTTTATTTTCTCACTATCTTAAAGTGTTTGAAAAGGGCATTATAAATCATTTAGCTTTTTATACTTAGTGGCAAATTTCATTTCCAACAGGTGAATAATAGTTTATCTTTTATCTACTTGTGTGAGAGTGTTTATGTGTGCTAGTGTGTGAGAGAGTAATACTCTATATCCTTTTGTCTTATTTGTAAATTTGTATCTGAGTGTAATTTTTTACTGGTTTTATAGGGGGAAATTACATGTAATTAGTTGTATTTATAGGAAAAAATTACATGTAATTTATTGTATTTACATGATTAATGGTGAAAGTCTTTTTTATGTATTTCTTTGTAATAAAATTGGCATTATCTATAAAGCTAAGTAATAAAGCTAAGTAATTATAGCCCTATCTGCTATTTTCCTCACTTTTGTGTCTAAAACTATCATTTTGTTATGCTTGAGCTAGTTTGTTGTTTATGCTTCTTAATATAGTCATTGATTGATTTATACATTCAATCATCTAATCTGAATGATAAGTTTCTTTTTTTCTTGTATTGAAAATAAGATTTTTTTTCTCACATAACATATCAGATTACAGTTTCTCCATTGTTCCATTCTTCCCAGTTCTTATCCACATCCCTTCCATCTGGATTCACTCCCGCTCTGTTCTCATTAGAAAAGAAACAGGCTCTTCACAAAGCTCCCTGAGCTTCAGGTATTGGAGTGTTCTGTGGATATATCTAGTGGGACTGTACTCCAAAGCTCTGCAGTCTCATTGATTGTAAAATACAATTTTCATAATAACCTATGAGGCCTTTAAAATGAATGCATATGTTACCAAGAAATGTGGATGTATGAATTCAACACATGTGAAGGAATGAATTCAACACTTGTGGATATATGAATTCAACCAATTTTTAGATAAATTTTGAAAAAAAATTGTAAAAATTCTCCATCTTAAAAATATTTGCTTCAATTTTCTCCTTTAATAAAATTTTTCCTAGAAAATATCGTGGCTATCCAAAAAGTTTATGTATCAAGACATTCTCCACTATTTTGTAGCTTTTGTAACTTCGTCTTTTAGTAGCTTTAAAACATGTGTTTAATTTCCATTGAAGTAGAAACCTTTCCAAATTCCCACAAAAGCCTGCAAACACAGCATATTGAAACTTCACTATTTTTGTGCATGTTAAGTAAAAGGGTCTTGGAGTTGCCACAGAACACCTCTAGACATCACATATTCAACATAAAGGAGATGTCATTACCCCAGAGGAGAAAAGTTGAGGGGAGATATGCCTCTGAATCAAACAAAGACAGGAACAGCTGTTTTTGAAGGAGTGATTTTTAGGATAAAAAGAGGAAGTCTGTGTTAGGATGAGTTGGTAAATCCTGTTTGAACAGGTTAGTCATTATAGCCAAGGCATGAGTTTCGATCACTTGACCTTAATGTTTTGAGCTGGAAATTGATGACCATCTTCATTAATGAGCTAGGCATAAGAAAATGGTCAAATCAGGGAATGGGCCCTGGTGGCGAGCTTTAGGAATGTAATTTAATATTTTAGGAAGGAAGAGGGAAGGGGGAGAGCAAGACCTAAAGCTCCATGTTTGCTATACTTGGGCCTGTTAGAGAGTCCTTCAATTCCAACTTTTTCACTTTATTTTTGGGTTGTCAGGTATCAGGTAATTGGGCATCATTCTTCTGGCTACTTCCTGCTGGTTAGGGGCAAAGATAAATATAAAAGGAGTTATGAGTCTAAAGGGATTGAAGGTAGGGCCAATGAGGGTGGATGTAGGATGAGTAAGAAGTTCAAGAGGAAAGTACAAAATTCAGCAAGTTTTAGGTTAAGGAGCTGTGCTGTTGGACAATGGTTTACCTGGTAAAGATGTGTTTCTTGTACTTGTTTAATAAAATGCTGATTGGTCAGTAGCCAGGTAGGAAGTATAGGTGGGGTAGTTAGAACAAGAGAATCTGGGAAGAGGAAAGTTCAGTCTGCAGTCATCACTCAGACACAGAGGAAGCAAGATAAGAAGGCCTCACTAATAAAAGGTACCAAGTCATGTAGCTAACACAGACAAGAATTATGAACAAATATAAGTTATAAGAGTTAATAAGAAAAGCCTGAGCTACTAGGCCAACTAGTTTATAATTAATGTAGACCTCTGTGTGTTTCTTTGGGATTGAATGGTTGCGGGACCATGCGGGACAGAAACCTCATATCTCTCTTTCTGGTTACCTTTTGCAGACATTGGGGCATCCCTGTTAGGGACCCAAGGAAGCTTGAATGTTGGCCAAGTCTGGGAAGAAGAGGCTGTGTAATTCATTGTCCAGACTCTGTGGAACTCTGTGAAACTAACTAGGGGTGAGGAAGTGTAGGCAGCATTGGAACAATTTGTGAGGCTAAATCATTTGGAGTTAACCACTTTGGAGTTGTCTAGGATACATATTTCAGCGGAACATCTGGGGCTGTGCAGTTGCTTGAGGAGTTTTTGATGAATTTGAAATTTGCTAAGACAGATAGACAGAGAAAAGGTAGTGGTTCTTTTTTTGTTGTCAACTTGAATGAACTACAACCCAGAAATGAGGGCATACCTGTGACAGATATTCTATTTGGTTTGAAGTGGGTAAATCCATTTCTAGTATCGACTTTGGAGGTAGGAAGACACACCTCTGAGCCAGACTGTGGAGGCATATGCCTTTGATGACATCAGTCGGGAGGTAGAGGCAGGCAGATCTCTGTAGGTTTGAGGCCAGGCTGATCTTTACAAGAGCAAGTTCCAGGAGAGGCTCCAAAGCTACAGAGAAACCCTGTCTCAAAGAAAAAAAGAAACACCTCTGATCTGGATCATGAGGTGAGAAGACACATCATCTGATGGAATGCAAGAAAGAAGGTTTGGTTCTTTGCCTGCTTGCCCTCAACTTGCTAGTATATCCATTCCTTCACTGACACTGGAGCCTACTTCTTCTGGATTCCAGCATATACTAAAGACCAGCTGAAACATTCAGCAAAGATTCTTCTTTTTCTTTTATAACTTGCCATTATTGGATTGATTTAACAGCAACCTGTAAGTCATTCCATATATAAATTCTTGAGAGAGAAAGATTTATTCCATAATTTCTGTGAATCTAGAGAATCCTAACTAATACAAGTAGTTTACAGAAAATGTTTTTTATCTTGGGTATACATTTGAAACATCTACACCCATAATCTTAGTAGCTGGACAAGAGAAATTCCAAGACCAAGGAAGAGTGGGGGAGATCTTATTCTCAGGAATAAGCACGTCAAGAAACTTAGGCTGTTTGTTGACAGGAGTAAGTATCTGGAGTCGATTTGACCTGTGATACATGGATTTACATTGATTTTTTGAAGCTTATAAAGACTTTTTATGTTTATAAAATTAGATAAAAGTTTTACTACTGTGTGTAATCTGTATTGAAGTCTACATTATAAAGAAATCAGTAGATTTATATCTTTGAATCATAGTAAAAGTTTGGGAACCCACAAATTATTTTGAAATAAAAGTATTAACACATCTTCCAGGTAGTTGGATATATAGATCAGATAGAGATGTTTGTAGCATGATGAGAAGCATTTTTAAGCCTATTTTTAGAAGTCTACCAAAGGAAATTTAAAAATTTGAGCTTGTGATTGTGATAATAGTAGCAGTACTTTACAAGGGCTAGATTGATAGCTTATCAGAACTACACTAATTAATGTTAAAACTCTGAACTTTTGAATACTTACTATACCATTAACATAGCAAAAGGATAACAAATTTAAAACATTTTTAATTGGATCATATATGTATTTATATATGATTATGTTTTAGACATTTAGAACTTGCATTCAGTAGGAGATTCATATAGTGGAGATGGTGTTAGTCTGCTGACATACATCACAGGTAATGTAGAAAGTTCTTTTCTGCCAGGGTGATAACCAGGTGAGATTGGAGAAAGAATACAAGAAGTTTGGTATTAGAGTGAAATGTGTGATGTAGATAGATAATAATGTACTGTGTTGGAGTGTGTATTTTAGGGTGAGGAAGTAGAGCATTGAAACTGCTTGGATAAAAGAGACTCAATGATGTGTTTGATGCCTTTAAGTTCATTAAGGGTAGGGGTTTTAGGGTTTGAATATGTAGGCAGGAGGATCTTTAATTGTAATAGAGAGAGGTTTATGATGTGCAGCGTGGGGAAGAGAGGTGGTATCCCGTACCATGGAAATAACTAAGGAACAGAACGAAGAGCACGAGAGGTTTTGTGTAGAAGCCTTTGAAAGAGCAAGTTAAGGGAAGGGTCTGGAAGACTGGCAATGTCCTCTGTTTATGGAGGAGGGTGGTGTTGAGTGGGACCCTAGAATTCTCTCTGGATTGAAAAAGTAATCACAGTACTTAGAAAAAAATGTGATGAGCTAACCTAACAAAAATGAAACCCTAGGTTCCTGAGAGTGATTAGTGTGAGTTTAGCCAAATCATCAGAAATCTGTTGGTAAATTATAGTAAAATGTAATCCATACAGCCTATGTATCTCTGAAAATGACAGAGATTTTCCCATTACCTGAATGGCTGCTCTAGGCTCCCATTGCTTCGTTTACAGCAGCACTAGGCTCTCAAGGTCTTAGCTTCACTAGTGTCAGTGGTGGTAGGTCTTTAACTGTCTTACAAGACAACATTTTGTCTCCAGCTGTCACACAAAGCAGCTTTGGCCTTCAGCTGTCAGACCCACATCTGAGAGATTTTTCCTGTAGAGGACATTGGGAGAATTGACCTTACTTTGGCTGGGCAGAGTGGGATAGTCAACCCAAGAATACTCATAGTTTAAGCAAAGCCCTGTGTAGTAGGAGCAGCGTGTTGTGTTTCTGCTCAGCTCCCATATGGCTAGCTTAGCCCCGGAAATAATAACACACAAATTGCATTCTTTTAAATACTGTCTGCCCATTAGTTCCAGCCTCTTATTGGCTAATTTTCATATCTTGCTTTAACCCATATTTAATAATCTGTGTAGAACCATGAGGTGCGGCTTACCAGGGAGATCCTAACCTGCATCTGTCTCAGAGAGGAGAATCATGGCGACTGACTGACTCGGCTTCTTTCTCACAGTATTCTGTTCTGTCTACTCCGCCTACCTTATTTTCTGTCCTATTAAAGGGCCAAGGCAGTTTCTTTATTTAACCAATGAAATCAACACAAAACAGATGACTCTCCTCCATCAGCCCTGGCAGTAGACAAGGCATGGGGCAGCTTTGGTTAGTGGTGAGCATTACAATCCAGGTAAAGTCATCATTTTTCATCTATCTTCTTTGTAGAACTTGGGATTTCCAGTAGGAATTGTTATATCTATTATGGGAAGCTCTATTATTAAATATTTTAAATGCCATATTCAGCAGATTTCTGAAGAGTTTGAGTAACATCTATTTATTAAGTATAAGCTTAACTTTAAAAACATATGTAGGAAGCAAATAGGTTTATTTCTGAAATCAATTAATTACATTAGAATTTAGCATAACTACAAATATAGTTATGAAAACATTAAAGAATCTGATTATTTATAAGGTGACATTATTAACTTTCATGTTTTAGTTAACTTTTGTAAGTTAGTAGCTTTTATAACGTTAGGATTATATGTTTTTATTTCTGTTAATTTTGATCCTTAATATTTGAGTTGAAGATTTTGTTAGATTACCTTTACCATGGTGCACTATTTTAAACTATCATATTTTTATATGACTTAGTTTATCTAAATAGCAAAGCTGAATAAAGGAAAAGAAATTAGATAAAACATATTGTGACTATGAGTAGGTGTTAGGAATTTATAAATCTTATTCATCAAATATATGTTGTTATGTATTTAAATTATTTAGAAGCCTGGTGTTGAAGACTTAACAAAGAAGTAAGTAATCAGGTAAATATCTAAGTTCACTTTTGTTAACCTAAGTAAAATTTTATATCAATTCAAAATATTCTGAAGACTTGTTGTTGTTTCCTTAGTCTCAGAAGCAATATGATGATAAATTAAGAGTTCATTGTCATTGAGAAATATGATTGCTGTTTTCTGCCATGTGGTCACATATGTGGTCATCTTAAGATGTTGAAGTCTTATGGTATGTAATCTTTAACCTTTGTAAAGATGATTGCCAATTATGAGGTCATTATATATATTAAAACAAGAGCTGAATTTAAGTTATATATTCAGTAAACAGATTTAATTTTTGAATGAGATTTGAATCTAATATAGCAAATTAAGATATAACTTCTTATTACAAGTTTTAAGGTAACTTTTTAATTACAGATTTTATAGATTATATTCCATACCCAATGAGCTTACAAATCCTGAAACAGAGTTTATAGCAAAATCTTAAGAGATTTTTTTAGAGCAGAGTATAGAGAAATTTTAGAGAGAAAAGACTTTTAAGAGTGGGAAGTTGCGGAAATGTAGAGAAGAATAAGTTTAAATATAGGAGATTTTGTGATCATTTGTTTATGCGATGGCAGTTGTTAGCATATGAAAATATTTGATACTACTGAGGTCATGCTGTTTGCAGCAATAAAATCTGAGTCTGTGGAAGAAAAGAGTAATGGCTGAAAAACAAAACTCTGCTGGAAGGAATTTCTATAATCTCCAAGAGGAAGTTGAGAGAGAGTGTAGGTGGCCCAAATGGGCTCCAGAATGGAGATGCAGCAAGGGCATTTGAGGCCTAAGAGCTCTCAAGGAGGAATAGGCAGTTCTAAGGAGGAAGTGGGAACTTCAGGTGGAATCTGAGACCAGAAGCTATGGGAGTGCAGGCAGGAGCTGACAGACAAAAGAGCCAGGTCACACAGGCCTGGACAGGCTTAAAGAAGCTACAGAATTGCAGGCAGCTGCTAGTGGAGGAGAGGAAAATGGTTTCTGTATATTGTACCAGGGAGCTAAAGAGAAATAGAGAAGTGACCTGAGCAAAGAAGGAATCATAAGTAATAGGCAGAATCACAGGTAAAAAGACAGCATAGTGAAACAGCAGGCAGAACTGCAGTTCCCAGGGAGAAGAGTACTAGGAAGGCACAAAGAGAAGTAGCATAGGTAGCTTCAAGTGAGCGAAAGCAAGGAAAAGGATCCCAGGCTGTGGCAGGGAGGATTGCGGCTCCACATGGGAAGTGATAGAAAGCTAGAGAGAGAAGAGAGGCAGGAGAAAGTGGAAATGTTCATGCAAGTGTAGCAGGCTACAGGAGCCAGAGAAACGTACAGATTGTAGAAGTGTTGACATGGAAGACTTATCAGGCTAAAGGAGATAGAGGGGGAGAAGTAGCTGAAAAAACAGTCTCTAGAATTTGGAATTAGATGTTGTAGGTGGCAGAAGCCAGCAGAAATGAATGATCTGTACATACCTTAGCAGAGTCATGTCAGCAGCATGCTTCAGAATGACTGGGTTCTTGTAGATAAAAGGGAGAGAGCATAGTCAGAGTGAGGGTTATCTGGGAGAGTATATAGTAAACGTAAACCAGACCTGAGCCTTGTGGGGAGACAGACAGGAGTGGGCAACAAAGAAGGGTGACCTGGGCAAAGATGAGAGCCAGAGAGGAGGGCGAAGGAACTGAAGGGAAGGTGGCTAATGAAGAGAGAAATAAAAAGAGTAGGTAGGGTCAAAGGTGAAAAGTTTGGATTTGGTTAGGCAGTATAGTGCTACAGGGGTTATATTTAGGAAGTGATCTCCTGTGCCAAGTGTACTTTATAAGGGCCATTTTTAAGTGTAATGGACTAGCAATATCTAGTGTCGGCTGTGTCTTTAGGAGACATCTCAGAGGAAAATCAGTCAGGATGAAGAGAATGGATCTCATTGCTAATAGCAGTCAATGAGCCAAAGTTGAGAGCCAAGAGCCATTCTCTAAGGGTCTCAAGTGACCAATAAAGATATCTCTGGGAGGGAGGGTTTTTTCACTCAAGCTATACCATCAAGAGACAGATGCAATGGTCCAAGGAGAAATCTGGCATTTGTCAACAGAATTTTCAGAGGGTTAGGTGTAGAACAGCCACCGAAAGTAAAAGGAAAATCGTGAGTGAAGTCAAAGTGAATGGAATGTGTCTGCCAGACATCTGCCATACTCCACCATTGCTTCTGAACACCAGAGTATACTGCATTCTTTCCATCCTCACAAGACAGTGCAGAGATGCTAGACACTTGATAGTCATCACCTGATATCCTGGGGAAGGTTTAGGAAAGCTAGTAAGGGAAAACTCATAAATTTGCAGCTGTTAAATGAAGGAATAAGGTGCTAGGTGGACCAAAAGTGCAAGAACTGGGTCAGGAATCCTGTAGATCCATTCAAATCATGTTCTGGGTTACAGAAACCAAATGAAGGAGCCATGGAGACAGCACAGAACACATCCAAACACCAAATTCTCAGCACAAGGAAGATTTTCTTACCCTTGGTGGCAGGGCAAATAGGGGTAGAGTTGCCTCTTGATTCAGGAAGGACAGCAGCAGGTGCCTCTGTAGGAGTGGCTTTTAAGGAAGAAAAGGGGAAGTCTGTGTTAGGATGAGTTGGTAAATCCTCATTGGACATCAGTCAATGTAGCCAAAATATGAATTTTGATTGCTAGTCCTTGGTGTTTGAGAGCTGAACCTTGGTTGTCAGCCTCAGGAACGAGTTAGGCATAAGGCAGATTTCAAATAAGGGAATAGACCTTGGTGGCTAGTTTTAGAAATGTAATCTAATGGTTTATCAAAGAAGAGAGGAGGAGGAGAGCAAAACCTGCTGGCACCATGTTTGCCATGCTTGGGCCTGTTAAAGAGTCCTTCATCAAGAATATGTTAACACCAGTGGTTCACCCAACACTCTAGTGTCTCAGGTACTAAAACTTACTCATCTTCTTACTCAGGATCATTTTTCATGATCATCACTGTATTTTCATTCAGCTTCCCTTTATATTTATAAGATAAAATACAATGGTGATGAAATCTGGTGCTACATAACTTAAACTTCCATTTAAAATTTATGTAGGCTAAAATATATAAATTGAAAGTAAACAGTTGACAACAGTTATTAGTATATTGATAACCAATTTTAAGGCACTTTTATCACTTACTACTCAGAGTTGGCTATTGTTCTTTTAATCTGTGTGACTTTATTTCAAATCTGTGATTTTGTGTTATATTGAGCTTTGCAAAGGCCAGTTATTTCCCTTACTTGTCCCTTGTTTGTGCTCCATAAGATTAATCTGATGACCCATATTGAAGGACCTCTGTGCCTGGTGTGTATGTGTGTCTGTATGTATGTGGTGTTAAATAATTGTGAACTTCTTAGATAGAAAATGGTCTTGGGTAAGGAGACTGTCATGCTTCTGTTTAAATTCATAAAGTTTCTAGGTAAGCCTATTCTGTTTCTAGTAATATTATATTCCAGTAAATAATACTTTATTTTACAAATATAATTTATAGGCATCTGATTTCAAATTGGCTTTAATTAAAATCTCTATTTTTTCATTAATACAGTGACATTTTAGCCAGTTTTTTTATTATTATACATTTTAATCATGCATGGAATGCCAAGAAGGAATCTTGTAGAAAATTCCAGGTCAACACCTTTAAAAACAAGCTCAGAGAGGGAAAGTGGTTGTGAGTTTTTTAAGGGATTATAGAACTGTTTCATTGGAAGATCTGCCTCAGCCTCCCATCCTTCCTTTCAAAACTCTGCCCCTGAGAAAGCTTGCCAGGTGGTGGTTTCTATTCTGGAGCTGCTCAGTACTGTATTTACTGGGTATTTAAGCTCTGGTCCATAGACCTGTAGTCTTTATTCATTCCCTGAGATCACAAAGCACAGATGTGTTTTGCTCATATTAAACCTGGTCTTATTAATTTGACTTGACTTGGCTTATTTCTTTAGTGAAAAAACCCATTACTGAGGATTTAAAACACTTAACAGTGAAAGTATTATATCAGAGAGGGATCAGTACTTTTATTTTCTTCATTTCATCTACCAATTTCATAAACAAATCCTAGTCTTGGATACTACATGAGAGCCAAGGCTCAGAGATGGATCAACATTGCAGGGTGCATGTGCATGTGTTTTTGTTGCAGAGATACTCCAGTAGAAGGGCAACAAGCTGCCCAAACTGAGGTGAAGCAGAACAAAATGCCTCACAGCAAACACCATGAACATACAGCAAACAAGCAGGACATTTCTTACACAGAGATAAAGACAGTTAAGTCTACAAAGAAGCAAAGAAAACCTAAAGCCAAGCAGAGCTCTGTAATGCTAAGTGAAGAGCAACTAAACTATGCAGAAGTGACAATTGACAGAACACCTCAGCTCCTCTCCTCAAAACGGGTTGTCAGAGGAAAAAGACAAGGTACAGTGGTGTGTCCATTCTGCAAGTGACAGATCTCAGCACTAGGTTTTAGATTGCAGCTTCAATACTTGTCTCTACTATTATTAATTGTCAATGCGACACAGCATAGAATCAGTGAGGAAGAGTCCTACTAAGAGACTGTCTATATCAATTTGGCCTGGGAGCATGTCTGTTGCAGATTGTATTGGTACCCTAACTGATATGGAAAGACTGCCTGCAAGTGGAAGACACTATTCCCAAGTTTGGAGCTTTGAACTTTGTAAGAGCAGAAAAAGGTAGGTCAACATTAAGCATGAGTGTGTTCATGGCTTTCTGCTCTTGACTGCTCATGTGACCAGTCACTTCAAGCTCCTATACAGATGGAACGTCTCTGACATACTATAAAAGGACATACTATAAACTGAAAAGGCCCCTTTCACATTCAATGTACCTTTTTTTCCCAGAGTATTTTTGGTCACAGCAACAGAATGAAAAGGAAGTATAACCATGCTAAATTAGTCACAATATATTAATTACATATCTTTGTAACACCCATGACCCCAGTTAGTCTAGGATACTACAGTAGAGTAAATTACGATCTGTTTCTCTCAAGCATCTAAGAAGCAGATTCCAACAGAACTGTATTGTATTTAAGAACACAATTGAATGATATTTTAAAAATTCCAGTCATCCTGCATGAGGTAAATCAGAACCAGAAAGCTAAACATGGTATGTACTCAATTATAAGTGGATATTGGCTATAAAGTGAAGGATAACTATACTACAATACACAGACCCAGAATGGCCAAGAAACAAGGAGGGCTCAAGGGGGTTGCTTGATCACATTGAGAAGGGGAAATAGGAGAAATTTCATAGTCAGATTGAGGGCAAGTGGGGATGAGAACATGAGGGATCAGACTATGGAGGATGACAGGGTGAGTACTGAAAGAGATGACTAGAAAGGAGGGGAGCATTTCAGGGTCAGGTAGAAACCTGGCACAAGGGAAACTCCCAGGAATATACAAAGATGACCCCAGCTAAGACTTCTAGCAATTGTGGATATGTAGCCTGAACTGACCATCTCCTGTGACCAGATTGGTAACTACTCAAATTATCATTAGAGAGGCTTCACCCAGCAACTGATGGAAACAGAGACAAAGATTCATGGCCAAACATTATGCAGAGATTGGGGAGTCCTTCTCAAGAGAGGAAGGAATGATTGTAGGAGCCAGAGGGGTCAAGTAAATTGCAAAAAATAACAAAACAACAACAACAAAAAAAAACTAAAGAATCAACTAACCTGGGCTCATAGGGACTCGCAGAGTCTGAACTGACTGACAACCATGGGACTGGCGAGGCCTTCTGCATATATGGGCCAGTTTTGTAGCTTGGTCTTTTTGTGGGACTCCTAACAGTGGGAGCAGGGCAATCTCTTACTCTTTTTCTGGATTTTAGATCGCTTCTCATACTGGGTCACCTTGTCCAGCCTTAATACAAGCGGAGGTGCTTAGACTTACTGGGACTTGATATGCCATGTTTTGTTGATATCCATGGGAGGCCTGCTCCTTTCTTAACAGAAAAGGAGGCCTGAATGTGAGGCAGAAGGAGAGGTTGAGAAGAGACTGGGAGGAGAGAGGGGAGGGGAACTGTGGTCAAAATGTAAAATAAACAAATAGACTTTAAAAAATCATTTATTTCCCCTCCCCCATTTTTTATTTATTTATTTTTCCATTAAAAAATTTCCACTTCCTCCCCTCCTTCCATTCCCCTTCCACTTCCCTACTCACCCTTCTCCCTTCCCCTCCAGTCTTAAGAGAAGGCAGGGTACCCTGACCTCTGGGAAGTCCAAGGCCCTCCCCCCTCCATACAAGCCTAGGAAGGTGTTCGTCCTTTGTCCGGCAATGAATGGAGATAGAGACAGACCCACATCAAAACACTGGATTGAGCTCCCTAGGTCCAGTTGAAGAGCAGAAGGAGGGAGAAGATGAGCAAGCGAGTCAGGACCGCAAGGGGTTGGTTCACCCACTGAGACAGTTTGCCTGATCTAATGGGAGCTCACCAAATCCAGCTGGACTGGGACTGAATGAGCATGCGATCGAAGCAGAATCTTTGAATGTGGCTGACAATGGGGGCTGACTGAGAAGCCATTGATAATGGCACTTGGACTTGTTTCTGCTGCATGTACTGGCTTTTTGGGACCCTAGTCTATTTGGATGCACGACTGACTTCATTCTCAGCTATTTTGAAAATAGCTATTGAGGCCACCTTTATTCAATTAGGTCTAATTCACTCTCAATGGGTCTCATCTGAACATAGTATTTTAGGGGTAAAATTATGTTATATTTAACCAGATAACAGAAGTAAAATTAAGAAGTTTTAAATACAATAAAAAACACAAACTTTATTTCTGTCTTTTTTTTCTTTCTTTTTTTATAGATATGTGAGAAATGGGGAGCTGGAGGAGCCTGCTCTCGGCTTCCACCTTGTTTCTCAGCAGAGTTTCTTTAGCCTACCCCAAGCTAGTTGGCTTGTGAGCTTCTATTTTCCAATTCTCCTATTGCTACTCACAGGAGTAACAGATACAGATGCTAATGCACACCACAGGCTTTTTCCATGGGCTCCAGTGATGGGACTCAGGTTACCCGGTTTGCAGTGCAAGTGCTTTTACCTGCTAAGCTAGACCTTGGTTCATTACAAACTATTTTAATGTTCCTGTAAGTGATTAGTCATCATTAACTCTTCCCACAGTTAGAAAGGCATCCATCACAGTTGATTTACCCAGTAAAAGCCAGATAACACGTGGTATTTGAATATCTCAAAGAAATTGGAGTTAAGGGACTAATGATCCCAAAGGTGGGAGGAGAATGACCATAAACCCAAATTATCAAGCAATTAAGCAAAGTAAGTTTTTTTTTCATTCATGTACACAGGCTGCCTGCTCCTATGGCAGGGTTCAAGAGGTCAGCACTGGGTGTGAAGAAAACAAGGATGTTATATCTCAGGGTTAGGGTCTTTCCAACTGGAGGACTTGGTAGGCAAAAAAGGTGGAGTCGCAGGAAGAGAACATAAGTATTCATGTTAGTTCTAACAACCTCCTGAAACAACAATCTGCTTGTAAGGTGGACATAACAAGGCAGTCATAAGAACAGGTAGGCATGATAAGATAGTCATACATGGCCATAAAAGCTTTTGAAACAGAGGTAAGGTTGCAAGATGGTTGTAAAAATTTTTTGAAACTAAGACATGATTGCCGTTCCTGGAACAGGCAGTACAGAACCATTTGTAGTTAAGGTTACAGGTTGAGCATAGCCAAATCCTTAAGAAGCAGAAATTTGTTCATAAACAGGAATGAACCTAGTTTTATTTTCTATAAGATGTCCTTAAATCCTAAAATGGGTGCAGACTGGATCTTCACTACCTACCTTAAAATTTGAAGCTCCCTCATTGTCACTGTTTTTCTTTTCAGGTCCGAAAACAACTGTATGGAAAATAGTAACTGGCATCCTTGGAACCTTGTGTGTGGTGCTTATGACAACTGTGGGGATCTTACTTCCAAAATGTAAGTAATTATGGAATTTCTTTGTGTTGTAGTAGTTGTGTGTTGCGGGGAGGAGGGCCCGCTTGTTCATCCCAGCAGCCCAACTAGCTTACACCTGAAATAACCACACAGAAACTGTATTAATTGAAACACTGCTTGGTCCATTTGCTCTAGCTTCTTATTGGCTAACTCTCACATCTTGATTTAACCTATTTTTATTCATCTGTATATCGCCATGTGGCAGTGGCTTACTGGGAAGGATTCTAACCTGCATCTGTCTCAGGCAGATGATCCATGGCATCTCCAGAATTCAGTTCTGTTTTCTCCACCTACCTAAGTTCTGCCCTTTCAAAAGGCCAAGGCAGTTTCTTTATTCATTAACCAATGAAAGCAAGACATGAACAAAAGAACCTCCTACACCAGTTGTGCTTTCAGCAATATGATAGTTTGACTCCCTGTGGAAACTATTTCACAGCACCCCAATGATCATATATATCCTAAACACTACTAATTACTGCCTCAAATTGTGCCCTAGTATTTTCTAGCCAACAACAAAGCAGAGAAAGCTCACCTCTTCATCCTCTTCTTCCTAAAGAGGAAGGTGAGTATTAACCCCTAAGGATTTTGGTGAGTATTAACTCTGTAGTGTTCACTTCCAGAACTTTTCATTAGTGGACCAAGAGATATTCCCATTTCTGCCAGTGTTGATGAACCATAAAAGACTGATACAGTGTTGTTCATTCAGTCCCTTACCAGGGAGGAACGCACATGGATTAACTCTAAGAAAAGAGAATCTGAAAACAAAATCCCCAAAGACTACAAGTATATGTGGGTTTTTAAAATTCCTATTAGGAGAAAAATGAGATTTAAATATGTTGAGTTCTAAATACAAATTTTTCATTATGCTGATGCTTGAAAATAAATATCAATTTATTCGAAAGTATTTCTAGGTGTGCTTATTCCTAGTACAAAGAATGATGATCCTGTAGAGAAAACAGACCTGGTATACATTTTCATGAATTCTACAATTATGCATGTAAATAGGGGAAAGAAAACCATGTCCTCAAATGATTGTATAGAGATATTCCAAAATATTTCATCATAATGTCTCTTAACTGTAAACATTCAAAACAGCTGTCACCAGGTCAGTGGTTGACAAGTATGCTGGCTATTCTTGGTTGTCAACTTGACTACATCTGGAATTATCTCAAACCCAAACATTTGGGTATACATCTAGTCTGAGGGATTTATCTTAATCAAATGATTTGAAGTGGGAAGACACAACTTAAATTCAGATATTTTGAAAGGGTAAGATCCACCTTTAATCTGTGGCTCAACTTCCTGTGACAGCCTATATCAAGGACACAAAAAAATAGAAGATTTTTCTCTTCTATTGCCCTCACAATTGATGGCAAGTTCATTCCTTTACTGACATAAAAACCTACTTCTTCGGTATTCCTGTGTATACTGAAAATCAGTTGAGACATCAGGCCTTGTAGACTGTTCTACTAGTTTCTTGGATTTTCTGTTAGAAGAGAGTCAGTTTTGAAAAAACTGTAACACAGCCTGTAAGCCACTCTAAAAAATGTACAGATAAACATAGCTATTCTATCTGTTCAGTTCCTCTAGAGAATCCTAAGACAGAAGTGATACAAGGGAGTGGCATACTGTTATGATGGTCCTAACCATTTTGCTTGTTAGGGGAATGTGGATTGCAGGAATTTAGATTAGGAAAGCAGCTGAATGCCTTAAGCAGGGCTTAATGGACCATGCTAGTAGGAATATGTACAGCAGTGATGAGAGTGATATAAATAGTGGTAGACAAGTAAGAGAAGTCTCAGAGGAGAAGAGTATTAGCAAGTAGCCTAGGGACCATTCTTACCGAATTTGTGCAAGGAATGTGGCTGCTTTCTGCCCTTATAAAATCTTCCGGGGTCTAAATTGAAGAGTTAGATTAAGAACATTGGTAAAGGAGATTTTATGATAGTTTAATATTGACTATGTCTTGTGGTTATTAGTAATCCTTCTTGTGCAAATCAGTAATAAGAATAGCAAGCCAGTAAGCAGCATCCCTCCATTGCCTCTATATCCATCCCTGCCTCCAGGTTCTTGCGCTGTTTGAGTTCCTGTCATTAAGTCCTTTGATGAGGAAATGCAATATGAAATATGGGCCAAATAAATCCTTTCCTTTCCAAGTTCTTGTGGTTAGAGTATTTCATCACAGCAATAGCAATGCTGATTAAGGCAAGGCATTGTTTCATCGTGCCATGGGACATGAGTCAACAATAAACAAATTAAATGTTTCTAAAATGAGGATGTGTTGAAAAGCATACAGAATGGAAAAGGTGATGTAATAAAAGTCAGCCCATGCCAAAAATTTGTATCTATTGTTTAGAAAGTCATCAGAAAAAGGCAGTATTATGCATTTGAGCCATATTTCCCCAAGGTATTGAGGGGGCATTAGGCAGCCTACACTGGAAAGAATGTGGGAGAGTCTGGGAGAAATAGACAACTCTAACTCCAACTAGAAAAGAGCTGCTAAAGTTTACCTAAGCTCTTCAAGCAAACTGTTAAAAAATAGCATACAATGAAATAATTTAAAATAATGAGCAGTCTAGCCTTTCCTTGTCTCTTGGTCTTGCTCCCAAGAGGTTTCAAATGATCTTGCCTGTAAGTTTTCTTCAGCATCTTTATGTTTCAATATCCTGTCTTCTCAGTACCATTTGTTAAGCTATTCATTTTACAGAGTTTGAAGTCTTTTTTGTCATGGTCAACATGGACACAATGTCTCCATGGATCATGATGACATAATGACAATTCTCCTCAAACTCTTTGGTCTTTGATACATGCCATTTAAACAAAGAAGAGTTACTTTATTCTTTTACTGTGTTATTTATCCTGCAAGAATCTTTACATTTTCTGTGGTCTTGGGGTTGATATTTACTAGGGGATACAGTGGCCTACATTTCCAACTATTGTACCAACAGCTCTTGTGTTCTGCTGAAGTTGTGACCAGAATAAGAAGTCCAAAGGAAAGGTGTAGACTAGGGCTGTTCAGCAGGTTTAAGGAATGTTAGTAGGAGGTGGGTGATGTCCATGTCTTACCTAGGAGCTTTATCAATTTTTACATACTTTCTTAGACATAATTACCTATAAAATATTTTTCAGTTGTAACAATGTTATTTTAATAAATTAACAAAGTAAAGAAATATAATTTATGTTTCATAAACACATGTTGTCATGGAAATAATTGTATGACATGAGAGACAGAGAAGTAACTGCCCTCATTTTTCTGAGGGCAAATGGATGATTATAAGTGTAATAGAAATGAAAATGAAATGTACATTTCTTAAATACTGAGAATACCAGTCTAAAGGTTCCTATGTACTTTAATTTTGTGTATTCAGAGACACATATTTGTGTATTCATAAAACAACTGCAGACGAGAATCATTTAAGTGACTGCTTTTTCCTATTCACATAATTATGTTACTTACCATTGCATATTTATACATCATTATGTCAAAAATAATATTGTTCTCTTTACAGAAATCAATTTATACTGATTTATATAGAAATTTTTAAAACAAAAATTTGTCATCACTAATTGTTATCAGATAAGGATTGTATAACTATTACAGAACACTTTGACATAGTGCTTAGGACTGTAGTGTAGCTCATGGGCAAGAGGCTGGCTGAGCATCCTTGGAGCTTACATTAACCTGTGGCACCAGCAAAAATATTAATGAAGCTTTGCTCTCTAAGGAGTATTCACAAGTCTCACAAAAGCCTAGTAGTTGCATTAATGATGGTTATTCTAGGTCTGAGCACCCATTTCACACATGTGTGTTTCCTAGATGGCGCCTGTTACCTTTGTTCACTGGACTGGTTTGCTTTTGGAAACAATTTCTATCATAGTTTTCGTGAAATAAGAACCTGGGCAGACAGTCAATCTTCCTGTGAGGAATGGAACTCTCATCTTGTGGAGATAGACTCCAAAGCAGAGCTGGTGGGTCACAGGCTCCTACTTTCCTGTTTCTTTGTAACTGTTTTGCTCTGAGAGCACTGGTCATGAAGATCTAGGAAACTGAATGTTATGGAAGGCCTGTGATGGAATTAATGATTTACTATTTTTTTCTGGGTGAGAAAGAAGAGAGTTGTCTACAGAATTGCAATGTATAATGTTACATAAAAACAAAAGTAACAAATGAGCTCCCACAGGAATGTTCCCCTTGTGCAAGCCCTGGGGAGAGCCAAAACTGCTGTTTAGTAAAGAAGGAGCTGGTCTGCTAGGCTAGAAACTCATTCCCTAAATGCCAGTACCTGGGAGGGTAAGACTGGAGAACCACCCTGAGTTTGAAGCCAGTTTGGTTTATACAGTGAGTTTCCAGACTAGCTTGGACTATGGGGTAAAATTCTGTCTCAAATGTTAAATGTATATATTGAAAAGGAAAGGAAAAATTTGATTAGGATTACATAAGCAGTTATGGATTGTGATTTTTCTGTACTCAACAGGAAAACTTGCTATTGTTTGAAATTCAAGGGTGGATTATCCTCAACATAGATGAAACCGATGGGTCCTGGTTGTGTGAAAATGGCACCAAAATACAGCAAACCAGGTAAGTGCAATGTTTGAATAATTTGGACCTTGCTGAGGTTAGTGGGATTGTTGTGCATGTGCGTCCTATCTGTGTGTGGCACAAAAGGAGCATCCAGAAGAAAAGAGAGAGCTCTGCTATGGAAGCAGCAGTGTACCATAACAGAGAAAACATGTTAGCTTCAAATATTCTCACCTTCAAAATGTGTGTTTTTATTTTACTGGACTCCCTGGAATAATTATACATCATTTTAGGAAGTCTGTAACTCTACCCATTGTGTTGTTTCCTTTTTGTTGGAATCACAGGTTATTTATTTCTCAGAGAGTGTAAGATTAGCATGTGCCTCATGTTTTCCATTAAGCTTGCTAATTTGCAATTAAATCACCCCACCCCCCACCCCACTTCATCATGGCTCTTTGCTTTCTTCTAGTAATATTTTTCTTCTCATTGTCCCATGCTTGTTTTAGTTTAGCTAATTCTAACTTTTAGATAAGAAATGCTATCTGAAGTGACTACCTCTTGATTTCTGATTTCTTTTTTATTGTTTTTACACAGAATTAATGATTCAGAAAAAAAGAATCATAGTTGTCATTATCTGAATGGAAAACAATTTTTTCTTGAAGACTGTTCATCTAAGAAAGCATACACCTGTGAGTTTAATAAGCCATCGTAACTATTTCATTAGCATAATTTTATTAAACTATGAATAACAAAACTGTTTAAATTTATAATTTGTTTTATATGTTAGAAGCAGGGGATGCCACAGTGTACATATGGAGGTCATAGGAGAACTTGAGGGTACTGGTTCTCTTCTTCCACTTTTATGTGGATTCCAGGGATTAAACTCAGGTGTTTGGGGTGTGTGACAAGTACTGCTACCCAGTGAGCCATGTTGCTGCTTGGTTTTTCTGTTTGTGGAATACTCTTACACTGCTTTGTTCAGTCTAGTCTGTATTTCCAGGGCTCAAATGTTTTTGAGTCTCAGTATATCTAGAAGGTAGAACAGAGATACAGCCCGTTCACCCAGTGTAAGATGCCTAACCAGATACCTTTTAAGATTATTTAAGAGATGTGTTGGTGATACTGCTTGAGACAGCAAGAGCTGGTTTAATGAAAAACAAAAACAAATACAATTTAGGTTTATAAAGCTAAGAAACTCAGAGTCTGGATCAGAGATTAAGAGTGATTACTGTTCCTTAGAGGCCACAGGTTCAATTCCCAGCAACCACATGCCAGTTCACAGTTGTATGCAACTCTAACTCCACCAGATCAGACACCCTCTTCTCATTTCCATGGACTCCTGCATGCACATGAAACTCACATATGTACTCACAGATACATTGCAGTGTCTAGCGAAACACCACCTTGTCCAGACTCCATTTTGGGTTTGCTTAGACAGTTCTTATCTCTCTATCCACCACTAACATCTACCTTAAAAAAAAAGTTGTGATTTCCATGGCCCAGATTATTAACCAAAATAGTTAATGTCTGTACAAACTTGACATAAGCTAAAAAAAAACTAGAGAAGATAAAACTCAAAAATAATTCTCATATCTATAATTGTTACTATACTCTGCTAGAAATAAATATTCCAAGGTTATGCTGACCATCATCTAACACTCATGTAAACTCTGAACTTCGTGTATTTTGCCTTTAAAAATTCTGTACCCCTGAACTTGAGCATCAAGGGATATTAAGGCATGTGCCTGCTCTTTGTCATCAGCTAATAAAGAATTACTATTTTGACTTGGCTTAATCAGCATGGTTTTCTGTATCTTTCTTGTATAAGTTATTGTAATATAAAATAATGATTTTTTAAAAAAGGAGCTCAGAGTTTGGCAACAGTTGTCTGACATTGCCTATTCTAGAGAGCAGCAAATACTGCACTTTTAGTCATTCAAAAGGTGACCCAGTGATGATGAGAGAACAGATGAGAAAGCCTAAAGAGGAACAAAAACCATGAACGGAAAACAAAAGGAAGCTCTTGTGCTAAAAGTTCTATAACTAAAATTTTAAAATTCTAATGTTTCAAATCTTTGAAGAAATAATAACTAGCAGTCCTCCAAATGGAATTCTAAAATTTATTATTTACATTATAATACAATAAACTGGGAAACTTGAAGAAGACTTAGAAAGGAAAACCACAGCTATGAGCCCCGTTGTCCTACTACTGACACTAGAGATGATGAATTTTTTTTTAATTAATTTATTTATTTATTTTATTTTTCTCCATTAACAGCTTCAACTGGGTGTGGGGCAACAGAACCAATCCCAGTACAACCATGGGTGTGGGGTTCCCCATAGTCTCCCCAGGGCGATGGTTCCTGCAATGATCTCTAGGGGGAAACAGCTCCCAACAGATCCCCTCCCCCCTCCCATACAAAGGCAGGCAGCTATCAAGTGGAGAGCACCAGTCAGAGTCAACCATGGTGTCAGAGCAAAGGAGAAGGGACTGAGACAAGGAGAGACCCTCCTCTCAAGTGGTGAAGTAATCCCTCTCTCCTGGGAACAGAGGGGTGCCCGATGACTGCTAGGTCGAGTGGGGACCAGGCCTTTTTTTTTTCCCTTACCCTTCCTAGGGTTCCCAGGGCCCTGCCTTAGGTTGGGGGATTATCCTGCCATAAGTCGCCCGTCCTTGGAGCTCCTCAAGTAAAAGGCATCTAGCAGGATTAAAGTAAGCAGATCACAGGGTACCCTGTCTTAGGCCATGTAGAGGGCACCCTCATACCTGAACCATGCCATGTTGAGCCGGTTTCTACAACCTCTGTATGGTGTGCTATTCAGTCGAGGATCCACATTCACTCCCGTCATTGGGCCCCTGCGTCTGTCATTAATGAAAAGACTCTGAGGAGCTCCTCAAACAAAAGATATAATGATATAGTTTTGGCACCAATAACTCCATCTCCAGATAAGAAGAAAGGGCTTTTTCCCAACCCAGTATTCACCTTTTAGTCTGGCCTATGGTATGTCCTCCTTCCTAAGTGCCTACTCCACATAAAGTTACGTGTGCTGCCTGCCA
The DNA here is from genome assembly GCA_902806775.1 of Microtus agrestis. NCBI lineage: Eukaryota > Metazoa > Chordata > Mammalia > Rodentia > Cricetidae > Microtus > Microtus agrestis. Next base: position 627,330 of record CADCXT010002527.1, on the reverse strand, counting down.
AAAAATTAGGGCAGTGTAAAAGGGATCAAAATCCAAAATTTTAAACATATGCATGAAAACCCAACACTTTACAACATGTGTCAAACTTTACCCATTATCTATAAGCAGTTACAAATATCATTAGCTCAAATTCAGTGGGAGTACAATGACATACATTGTTGTTATCATATATCACCAGTTCCAGCCTCTGGGCAACAGTCACAGGAACCCCCAATTTTCCCCCTTCTTAAGTGAAGAGAGGTTAATATTTTAATTAAAATGAGTTCTGTGTCCCAAAGTTTAAAGCAGTCTGATGTTTAGTCTGCAACTCAGCTCCAAAGCAGACCAGAGTTCAAGCTGCAGAAGCAGTTTAGCATTTGTGCTCCTGGACAGGTGGGGTAGCCAGGGTGAGGCGAGCTGGTTTCAGGTACATGAAGCACATCCTGGCCCTTATGTCAGCCGGGTCTCCTGTTGCCCTCCTTTACACAAAGGATATGGAAACAGAGAGGGAAATCAGAGAAGCATCACCTTTCACGATAGCCACAAACAGCATAAAATATCTTGGGGTAACTCTAACCAAGGAAGTGAAAGATTTATTTGACAAGAACTTTAAGGCATTGAAGAAAGAAATTGAAGAGGATACCAGAAAATGGAAGGACCTCCCCTGCTCTTGGATTGGGAGGATCAACATAGTAAAAATGGCAATTCTACCAAAAGCAATTTATAGATTCAATGCAATTCCCATCAAAATCCCATCAAAATTCTTCACAGATCTTGAGAGGACAATAATCAACTTTATATGGAAAAACAAAAAACCCAGGATAGCCAAAACAATCTTATACAATAAAGGAACTTCTGGAGGCATTACCATCCCTGACTTCAAACTCTATTACAGAGCTACAGTAATGAAAACAGTGTGGTACTGGCATAAAAACAGAGAACTCGATCAATGGAATCGTACAGAAGACCCGGACTTTAACCCACAAACCTATAAACACCTCATTTTTGATAAAGGAGCTAAAAACATACATTGGAAGAAAGAAAGCATCTTCAACAAATGGTGCTGGCACAATTCGATTTCAACCTGTAGAAAAATGAAAATAGACCCATATCTATCACCATGCACAAAACTCAAGTCCAAATGGATCAAAGACCTCAATATCAATCTTTACACACTGAACCTGATAGAAGAGAAAGTGGGAAGTACCCTACAACAGTTGGGCACAGGAGATCGCTTCCTATGTTTAACCCCAGAAGCACAGGCATTAAGGGAAACATTGAACAAATGGGACCTCCTGAAACTGAGAAGCTTCTGTAAAGCAAAGGATACTGTCACTAAGACAAAAAGGCAACCTACTGATTGGGAGAAGATCTTCACCAACCCAGCAACAGACAAGGGCCTGATCTCCAAAATATATAAAGAACTCAAGAAACTAAACTTTAAAATGCTAAATAACCCAATTAAAAATTGGGGCACTGAGCTGAACAGAGAATTCTCAACAGAAGAATTCCAAATGGCCAAAAGACACTTAAGGTCATGCTCAACTTCCTTAGCGATCAGGGAAATGCAAATCAAAACAACATTGAGATATCATCTTATGCCTGTCAGAATGGCTAAAATCAAAAACACCAATGATAGTCTTTGCTGGAGAGGGTGTGGAGGAAGGGGTACCCTCATCCATTGTTGGTGGGAATGCAATCTTGTGCAACCACTTTGGAAATCAGTGTGGCGGTTTCTCAGGAAAGTCGGGATCAACCTACCTCTGGACCCAGCAATACCACTCTTGGGAATATACCCAAGAGATACCCTATCACATGACAAAAGCATTTGGTCAACTATGTTCATAGCAGCATTGTTTGTTATAGCCAGAACCTGGAAACAACCTAGATGTCCCTCAGTGGAAGAATGGATGAAGAAAGTGTGGAATATTTACATACTAGAGTACTACTCAGCAGTAAAAAACAATGACTTCTCGAATTTTGCATGCAAATGGATGGAAATAGAAAACACTATCCTGAGTGAGGTATCCCAGACCCAAAAAGAGGAACATGGGATGTACTCACTCATAATTGGTTTCTAGTCACAAATTGTGGTCATTGAGTCTATATTCTGTGATACTAAAGAAGCTAAATAAGAAGGTGAACCCACTGAGGGCTGCTGAGAAGCCAAGGTCAATGGCACAGGGTTTTGATCCTACTTCATGTTCTGGCTTGGTGGGAGCCTAGCCAGTTCAGATGTTCACCTTCCTAGACCAGGATTGAGGGGGGAGGACTTTGTACTTCCCACAGGGCAGGGAACACTGACTGCACTTCGGTCTGGATAAGGAGGGGGAGGAGGGGGGAGGCGGGGAGGAGTGGGAGGATGGGGAGGGAAATGGGAGGCGGGGAGGAGGCAGAAATTTCTCTTTTTTTCCAATATAAAAAAAAAAACTAAAAAAAAAAAAGGATAGCTTACAAACTTTTGGTTGGATGTCCAATGGTTAAAGCTCTAGTGATAATATTCTTATAGGAGACCTTGAGCTGCTAGGTAAAATTCTTACAAAAAACAGTTTCCAATAGAGAGCTTAAAACAGCTGCCTAACAGGTACTCAAGCAGGTAAAGTATAAATCAACAGATAAAGTATACAATAATCAACAAATACAGTATATTAATTATAATTCAGATATGGCAAGTGTGTATATTAAATGTAAAACTTATTCTACAACAGTTTTATAAAAAATGAGGCTTATGGCTAAATCTTATCAGTTTTGCTTGTTAAGATATTAAGTTCTTAATTTAAACCAGTAGCCTGTCTGATATAGAAGGACAGGATAGAATCTGGAAAATGGTTTAACAAAATTTTGACTATGATCAAGGTTTCTTATACTAAACAGTAGACTCATTGATAATTTTTAAGATTGATTCCTGGATATTTGCCTTTGCTAAATTCAAAGGCCAAAAACAATGGTCTTTTCCCAGATCATTGCTACAATTTATGCACCTGTATTTTGCTAAAGCTATAACAAAAAATCCCTTAAAGGATTTTATGCTAAATTTTACAATTGGCTCTTCCAATGGAGGAACTGCATATATGGCTAATTATAATAAAAATTAAGGAGCATAACAAGGCTCCTTCAAAGCAACTCATACAAGTTGACAGCAGATCCTGATGCAAACGGATCTGGCTTGTTGACACCAAGCTGACTTTTGCTAAGACAAGGTGAAAAGCCCTTGCAATGCATCATGAAAAACCCCGACCTATATATATTTGGGGTCGAGGATGTGTTTGTGCTTTTTTCACAGAAAGAAAAGAATTCTGAACGTGATGTCGAGGCTGCGGACACAGAAGAGTTCCAGACTTCCAGAGGTGATTGAGGAGAGATCTTTGGTCCGGTCTTCCCTACCCCCAAGGAAAGGAGTGCCTGCTGACAAAACCAGTTACACCACTCTGCATGGTGTCACCCAGCCCCCAGAATCCAGAGATGATGAATTTTAAGCTGAAGAAAAGACTCAGAGCCTGGGAGCACTGGCTGCTCTTCCAACAAACTAGGGTTCAATTCCCAGGACCCACACAGCATCATCTCACAACTGTCTATAAGTACAGTTCCAGCATATTCAACACTGTCTCTGGTTTTAGTGGGGCCCAAAAACACATGTGGTACATACTAAGCCAAAAGGTCAATTAACGTAAAATGATGATGATAATAATGATGATGATGACAGTATATTAAATAATAATCATGACGATGGTGATGAAGATGATGGCTGTGCCAGGATGTGGTGGTGCACGCCTTTAATCCCAGCACTTGGGAGGCAGAGGTACGCAGATCTCTGTGAGTCGAGGCCAGCTCTGGGCTACAAGAGCTAGTTCCAGGGCAAGCTCCAAAACCAAAAAAAAAAGAAAAAAGAAAAAAGAAAAGAAAAAAATAAAAAGATGACGGCTGTATATGGTATATAGTCAAAGAAAATTGCCATAGTCATTAGAATAAACATATACATATTTTTCTCTCAAAAACTAGTACATTTAAAGACCTATTCAGACTTCCGGTTTCAGAAACACTATACAGGGTACTTTGGAGCAAAGGAACCTGACAGAGGACACAAGAGCCCATTGCTGGAAGGGAGGACTAATGTGAAATTCTCTTCCAAGTATTGTATGTGAAGGGACACTAACCCACTCAAGCATGTATCTCTGGCAGGCCTTGCCCTTTTCCCCCATTCTCTCTGCCTTGCTAAAAAACATTAGGCTAGATTCCTAAGGGTAAGAGACTGTCTGACAAGGTCCACCAATCAAAAGCCCCCTTTGGCTCACCTAATTAACATGCTCAATTAAAATGAAACACTGCATCCTAACTCAGGGTTTTCCCATTTACCTTTACAAACTGTCCTTTGCCTATGTGGCACATCTATGTCCTCTCTATCCAGAGGCAGCCTTTGTTCCTCCTGGACAAATACCCTTACCTCATTGCTCCATTCCTCTTCTCTCCCTTCACCTATCTCCTCTATAACTGTATCCTTGCCAATTCTTACACAGACCTGCCCTTATTCCACTAGTAAAAATGACACCTGCAAGGTCATTTGCTGCTGCTTTCTGACTCAAGCAGAAAGCAATCACTTTAACTTTTCTTCCCCACTTAATAAAGAATATCTCTGTAAAATTAGGTGTTTGGGTGTGGTTTGTGCATAATCCAGTGTCCAGGAGGAAGCCCCCACTGTGTGGAGTTCTCCTTCAGCATGGTGGTTAAACTCATGAACACATTACTGCTGTGGTTAGCAAGGTTTCCTCCAGATTTGGTGTGTTTAAATGTATGTGCAACAAGCAGAGTCTGATTTTAGCTGCTGACATGAGTGGGAATGGGTTTATTTACTGGAACATGGGCAATGTGGTAGTGACAACACCACCAAATAAAATGATACCTCTTACTCCAGCAGCTACTACAGTCCATAGTCCTGCCGTGAGAGGTGGGGCCTAATGAATGACCCACCCATTCATGATGATAACACCAGAACGAACCAGAGCTACCACCTGCTCTCATGGTTATTTAGCATTTAGAACCGTGAGAATTAAACATTTTTTATTTGTCTGTACAACTAATCCAGACTACAGTGCTCTATTATGCCAAGATGTTTAAATTGCTGGACTAGGGAAACAATAATAACTAAAGCCTGATATACATCTGACATGAACAAGAATGAGAGTGAAAGCTCAAGGGTACTCAATCTGAAAGGCTGCCTCACTTTCATGGGTTTTACAGTAAAATCAGGGGACTAAATTCTGTGATTCTTCTAAAATTGTATTCCTCATTTCTTTCTCATTCTCTTTAGATTCCTTATTTAACCTAATAAATGATATGTGGTAAAATAACCAGACATGATACTAGTATCGATTGCAGATTATTATAGTTTATGCAAATATAAAGTAACTGTAGATTCTAAGCAACCACAAAGAATTAAGTAAAAAAGGAAACAAATAATATCCTTAGAAGAAAAGGGAAAATAGAGGGTATTCATAAAGGAATAAATAAACAATATTTTAAAAATTCACAAAAGTCTAGGCAAATCTAGGAGTGAGGCATGTGTTTTAAAAGGAGTAGTGTCTCATTAAATGAAAGCATGTATTTTGCATATAAGCAGTAAGAAATGTTCTTTGTTGGCATCTGGGTAATTGGCTGGATCTTACTCATCATGGCTATAAAGGTTGTGGCTCATTTGAAAGACTCCTTTGAGAGGAGAGTTGTAGCACGTTCCCTGGTGCTGGGCCATTTGGCAAAGGTTTTGCCTAAGTACAGAAATCCAGGTACTCAGACACCAGTGCACCTGTGATCCAAAGGCAAAATCTATTTTTTAGGAATTCACTGGAGCTTGTCATCATGACTTTGATGTTAGCTTTACAATCATACAGAATGAAACAATTATGGAGTCATTGTGACTTTCAACTAGGTTTCAAAGGACAGCCAGAGAAGGTAACACAGGATAAACTTTGACATTCCATAACAGAATGAAAAATGGAGATGTGAGGGTGAAGGTGAACACACCCTGTAGATTCCAAGAAGTTGGAGATGACAAGAGTGTGGTACATTTGCTAAGGAAATTTTTTTTAAGATCAAGAAAAACCATCTCACAGTGGGGCCATCAAAGGAAGGGGCTTCCCAATCATGTGAATTCCACACTATAAAAACATAATGCAGAAATTGAATATGGAAATAAAGATTGAATGCTGTCCCCACTGAGTTCTCATCTTGTTTTAGTTTGTTTTTTCTTACTCTTCTTCTATTGCTTTTGCCTGGAATTGTTTACTCTACACCACTGTAATTTGAACTTACATAAATTGACTTCACAGTGCCTTATGTCTAAGTTTATATTGCTTGAAAAGACTGGGTTTATACTTGTCTTTTTAAGGAGATTTTTGGTAGTTCAGAGTGTGATGACTTTTGGAGATGAACTGAATACATTTTGCAGAATGGCATTAACATGAGGCTGTGAAGGCCAGGAGTCATACATTGTAATTTTTAAGGTATCTTTGACAAAAGTTCTTCGAAAGTTTATGAGACTTCTGGGAAATGACTAAATGCTGCAAATCTATGTTGTGATACATTGAACCCAGACATAAAAATATCATCAGTTTCCAATGACTCAGACCAACATGGCAAGGACACAAGGTTACACTGTTAGTCTCATTTTCAGCACAAAATCTATTCGTGTTTCTAGCATGAATTACTTTTTACCATATGAATCTAACTTCTTACATATGAAACAAAGTGTTAATATTTTATAAAGCTGGGGAGTAACAATATAAACCATGAACATTGCAAGGTAGGTTAAGTATATAATATATAACACATAATAAGTCATGCAGTAGACAGAAGGAAATATTCAAAAATTCTTATTTGTATTCCAGTGTACATAAACTAACAAATATAATTAAGAAAATCAACTAACAAAAAGGTTTATCACTAAGATTAACTGCCTTAGGCTTATTGTTTTGCCCCTTTGAAATATTAGTTTTAATGAATCCTATCACTATAAGCTACAATCTTGTGATTCACCTTCCACCTCTTAATTTTTCTAAGAATAATTTGGGGTTATGCTAACCACTGCAATATCTTATACAAACAGGCATCCAGGAGGTCAGAACTAAGATAATCCAATGATCAAATCCTTCATAGCATTATTGCCTGAGAATTTCAGTGTCACTAAGGTATTGGGACATACTGAATTTATATAGCCTCATCAGAACTTGCTAATTGTATATCAAATTGTCTATGTTATGTAACCATAGATATCAAGACACAATAAAATCATCTAGTTCTTATCTGAGAATTTTGATATTTTTAATTAGAGTCACTGGTAGCAACATCTTTACAGTTGCTGGATAAAAATAATTAGAATTGTATGACTTCCCTTTGATATTTTCAAACTATATCCAGATTCTGGTTCCATGTTGCCAGCACCAATCTATCTAATCATGTGTATTTCTTGGATGACTCCAAGAACTTCCTAAGTAAACTCTCTGTGCCACAGCATAAACATTCTAATGTTAACAGAATACTCAAAGTGACTAAAACAAGAATCTACCTTTCTTAATCTCCCCTGGTGAATATCCTCCAATGTCCCATTAGCAAAGAACAATCACTGTCCTTCAGTCTCCTCTCTACTCTCGTTCTGCATAACCAACTACATCATTCAGTTTGGTACAGCATCCTTGACTGTTCTTTTAATACTGCCTTAGTTCCTTTTGAATTACTCTGACAAAACACCATAACCACAAAAACATAAAATAGAAGTCCTTTAATCTGAAGCTTACCGTTCCAGAGGGATAATATTCATGACTCTCTTGACAGGCACCATGTTAAAAGCCAGGCAGGTGTAATCCTGGAGCAACAGTGGAGATCTTACTTCTGATGCACAAGCATTAGACAGACAGCTAACTAAGAATAATTTGGTTTTTTGAAATCACAATGTCCACATCAAGTGACAGATCTCCTCCAGTAAGCCTACATCTTCTAATTGTTCCCAAACATCTCCAACAACTGAAGAACAAGAATTTAAATATATGAGCTCATGGAGGCCTTTGCCATTCAAATTACTAGTCTTCTCAAGCCAGAGCGTGATGCTAGCTACTTTCATTCCTTCTACACTCTGTTCCATTACCTATGCACACATAGCTCATGAGTTACCTGCTCAAATTATAGTATGAACATTATTGCATAAAGAAATATTTTATTTTGTGTTACTATGACAAAAACCTAACAGTGTGTAATAATGAAACAAGTAATTTATGTTTCATACCAAATTACTGGATCTGAAACCTCAAGACATCATGGTGTGGCCAGAGTTACCCTGGCAACATCACAATATCATGGAGAAGAAAATACCACTAAATAAGTCTTATGTGATACTTCTTCCATTACGTGTTTCTTAGTGTTTTCTCTGCATTTAAAGTTCAATGCATATTTCCTTTAAGATTAGGATAGATTTTTACATGAATTATCTGATTTGGATAAAATAGGAACTTATGGTATTTTTTAATTTGCAAAAGATAAATTTAAACTATCTACAAGAAAAAGATGTTGTCTAAGAGTAAAGGGAAAATGCAGAAGCAGAGGCTGGGAAAATAAGTCAGTTGCTAGAGACCTTATATTGCACACATGAAGCCTTGGGTTCAACCCCAAGCACCAAGAACTAAATGTGGTAACCTATGTGCGCTGGCTGGTTTTATATCAACTTGACAGATGCTAGTCATCAAAGAGAAGTGAGCCTAAATTGAGAAAATGTTTCTATAAGATCTGTGAAGATGTAAGTCACAAACAATCCCACACCAGTTTGGAATTATGATTAATAGAATGGTTATTTATTTAAAGGGAAAAAACTTACAAATCACCTTCCCAGACAACAGCCCTCTGAGTGATCAGGGAAGAAGTTTAGTAGCCAGAAGTGGAACTGGAAGCAAGAGAGAGAGAGAGAGAGAGAGAGAGAGAGAGAGAGAGAGAGAGAGAGAGAGGGGCTGCCGCTGCTTTTTTAAAGAGAGAGAGAGACCATACCCAGTGGGTTGGTATCTCAGTGGCTATTGGCTGAAGGAGCAGAAGGAGCTCCCATAGCAGATCTGTCTATAACCAAGTCTATAGGGCATTTTCTTAATTAGTGATTCATGTTAGAGAGCCCAGCCCATCTTGGGTGGTGCCATCCCTGAGCTGGGGGTCCTGGGTTTGATAAGAAAACAGGGTGAGCAAGCCAGTAAACAGCACATGTCCATGATCTCTGCACCAGCTCCTGCCTCCAGGTTCCTGCCCTGTTTGAGTTTCTGTTCTTAATTCCTTCAGTGATGGACCACAGTGTGGAAGGGTAAGCAAAATGAAACCTTTCCACGAGATGCTCCTGCTCATGGCATTTCAGAACACCAATAGAAACCCTAATTAAAGCATCATGTCATGTCTGTAGTTCCAGCACTTGGGAAGTGGAGGTGGAAGTGGGGGAATATGATGTTCAAGGTCATCCTCAGTTACTTTTGAGTTGGCAAAAATACACCCCTTCTGTAGAAGGAGGCCACTTGTTGGTTCCCAGCTGCTCAGCCCCAAAATAATCACACAGAAACCATATTAAATAACTGCTTGGCCCATTAGCTCTAGCTTCTTATTGTCTAACCCTTACATATTAATTTAACTCGTTTCCATTAATCCATTTCCAATTAATTAATTATCACCATGTGGCAGTGGCTTACTGGGTAAAGTTCTGGCCTCTGTTGCTGGCAGGGCTACATGGCTCTCTCCAAGTCTCCCTCCTTTCTCCCAGCATTCAGTTTAGTTTTCTCTGCCTACCTAAGTTCTGCCCTATAAACAGGCCAAGGCAGTTTCTTTATTCATTAATGGTAATCATAGCATACAAGGGGAATCCCACATCACCCTTCAGGTAAATCTATTACCAAGAATTGTAGATAAGAGGAAACAAAATGGTGTACTCTTACGTTCCCTAACGTCTTGACTGCAGAAGTAGTTCAGGTCCTTATGTTGCCACAAGAGAATTCAGACTGAAAGAAAGGTAGAGGATGTTATCAACCCTTATGCCAGAAAGTAAGAGGGTAAAGACAGAAAGTCAATGCTGAGCAAATTCTTGACCGAGTCAGGAAGTGGTAAGGGGCATCCTTTAGCAACTGGAGTTCAAAACCTTGGTACTTTCTTTTCCTTTTGTCTACCACTATGACAGTCTTGATGTGGGAATGATTTCTTATTAATAAAGAAACTGCCTAGGCCCATTCGATAGGCCCACCCTTAGGTGGGTGGAGTAAACAGAACAGGATTCTGGGAGAAGGAAGCTGAGTGAGGAGTCGCCATGATGTTCCCATGCCAGGCAGACACAGGTTAAAATCATTCCTGGTAAGCCAGCTCGTGGGCCACCCAGAATATTAGAAATGGGTTAGATTGATATGTAAGAGCTAGCCAATAAGAGGCTGGAACTGATGGGCCAGGCAGTGCTTAAAAGAATACAGTTTCTGTGTAATTATTTTGGGGCATAACACAGTCTGGGGTACTCTCTTTCATAGAATAAGCAGAAGCTGGCTAAGAAGCCATTTTACCCACAATTCAGCTTGTTATTGTTAGTTGGACTAGATGTAAGACTTTAAATTCTATAACTCCCTGTGTTGGTTTCATTTCATTGTTGTGATGGAATACCCTCACAAAATCAACTTAAGGTTACAGTCCATTATTGCAAATTGAATGTGAAATGAACTTGAAGCAGTTCGCACTAAATCACATTCCAGAGCAGAGAGAAATGAATTAATGCATGCATAATGGTGCTTTATTGTTTTCACCTTTCCATTCAATCCAGAGCCTACTTCCCTCACACTCACTTTCCACCTGAATTATTCCAATTAAAAGAATCCCTCTCTGGTGGGTCCATGGGTAACCCTAATATAGACAATTACTCACTGAGAGTCCCTTCCAGGGATTCCACACTGTGTCAAGATGACAATACTAAACTTCACACTACTAAGCTGAAATGCTTAACAAAAGGGGGCAATAATGTTACTTTTTAATTTTTGTTTATTGTTTGTTTAGTTTACACGTATAGTTGTTTCGTCTGTATATCTTGTCTGTTAACTCATGTTGGCAGTGTCTTTGGGCGCTAGAAGCGGCCCTCAGATCTCGCCTGAACTGGAGTTACAGATGGTTATGATCTGCCATGTGAGTGTTCGGAATTGAACCCATGTCCTCTGGAAGAGCAGCCAGTTCTTTTAACTGCTGAGCCTTCTGTAATGTTGTGAGTGTGTTCCTTGGTTTGAAGGGGAAGCTTCATAGAGTCTGTGGAGACCAGCTTTGTTGTTTGTTGTTAAAGCCCTGTCCTTCCTCTTCTCTTGTCAGTGTAGCTATCTCATATACTGTAGTAATAGGATGGGCGGGCTGCGTTCCTGGCACCCAGCTACCCACACGGCTAGCTTTATACCCGAAATAATTACACAGAAACAGTATTCTTTTCAACACTTCCAGGCACATTAGTTCCAGCCTCTTATTGGCTGGCTCTTACATATTGATCTAACCCATTTCTAATGATCTGTGTAGCTCACGAAGTGGCTTACCAGGGAAGATCTTAACCTGAATCTGTCTGGAGTGGGAGAATCATGGCGACTCTCTGACTTGGCTTTTTTCTCCCAGCATTCTGTTCTGTTTACTGTGCCTATGTAAATTCTACCCTATCAGAGGGCCAAGCAGTCTCTTTATTTAACCAATGAAATTAACACAAAACAGAAGACTCTCCCCCATTAATATACAGTCACAAACTCTCATTAACTTTCCTCCATTCCCATCCTCATCATTTTAAGCCTAGCATTCATAAGCCATACACTCTTTCCCTTTTCTTTTTGATGTTATTGTAAATAGTACTACATTTTAAGTTTTTTATTTCCAAATTAAAAATACTACCGAATTTTTATTTCATCCCTACACTTTTTATTTAATTTACATATTTCCTCATAAACTTTTTGGTTGGTATGTTTAAGCTTCCATGCCCAGGTCATGTAACATGAAAAGACAGTTGATTTAATTTAAATAATCCTGATGATGACAATTTTTATTTAGTTCTCTTGTATAAATGAATTGTCTAGGACTTTATGACTTTTCTAAATGGAGATGATAAGAGTGAATATTTTCCCTTATCTTGACATTAAAGAAAAAAAAATTCTGTGTTGAATATGATGACAACTTGGATTATCAGGTAGTGAACTTATCATAGATTGGTTGTACCCAGGTATATTCTTCCTGTATATAACTTGTTGAAAATTTTATTATAAAATTACTTTAGTCTCAGCAGTTCAGATCACTGGCTGTTCTTCCCGAAGATCCTGGGTTCAATTCCCAACACCCACATGGCAGCTCATAACTGTCAGTATCTCCTGTTCCAGAGGATCTGACACTTTCACATAGGCATACACACAGGCAAAACACCAACACACTAAACATAATTTAAAAAATAACATATTTGTTAAAAAAAACAGAAAATACTTGAATTCATCAAATGTTTTTTCAGCACCTATTGATAATATTATCTTCTGCTTTTATTCTTCATTTTGTTAATATAGTTCAGAGTATTTAAAAATTTTAACACTAAGTGATATTTAGATCAAAGAGATATATACAACATGATCATGTTAATAACTTTTTGATGTGCCAGTTTGCTGATGCTGAGACAATATACCTATGTACCTCAGGTGTTCATAGGGTGAGTCTTTTGCAAGTTGTGTGAATAAGTGCAATTCTCTTGGAGTTTTGGGGCTTCCATTGTGTCAAGTGTTGTGTCCCTGGCAGATAGCCTCAACCTGTTTATGGGGCTCTGGAATGAGTCATCAGGATTTTTTCTATGATCTACAGTGAGCCATTTTCCTTACAACTATCTTTAGGGTCAAGAACAATTTGCCATTTGATGGGTTCCTGACTGCACAGTCTAACTCTCAGATAATAGTCCAGAGAGGATGAAACTGTATCATACGGCCATTTCATAACACATAGTGGAACTATAGGTAACGAGGTAATATACTGAGTATGTCTTTTGGGTTCCTGGGTGTACGTGGATGCTCCCATACAGCAACTGTGAAGGACTGAGCTGAGATTAATCTTCTTAATCTCTTGTCTGTACTATAGATAAAGCCTGTGACTAATCCATAAAGAAAAAAGTTTTTGTTTTGAACCCCACCTTGTGGTTCCGGTAGATGGGAATATCTCACCAGTTGTTTGTCATCTGGTCTGAGACACATGGCATAGTGGTTGGTGTATAGAAATGACTGTTCACATGGTGAGGGCAGAAGCAAGACAGCAAGACAAGGATACTACATTCTCTCTGTGATAGCTTGCTCTGAAGGAAACTCATCTAGTTTCATGGGAACTACAATAATTCTATCATGAAAACAGAGCCTCATGAGACAATTGCCTTCCTAAGATTCTTCTGTTTCAGCACTTCATACTGGTTGTAAGATTTGGAGCTCCCATGGAAAGGTGACCTGGCCGTTCGGAGCCAAGTATACCACGAAGTTACTGTAAGTGTTAAAGCTCTGCTCCCTGGAAAGGTTTCCCCAGTGCAAGTGTAACAGCTCTGCTCCTCCTATGGAGGAGAGTTGCCCCAGCAAAAGAGTTACATTTCTGATCTGCTAGAGAAAAGTTTCCCCAGGGAAAGTGCTACAGTTGTATCCACTCCTGTGAAAAATGTTACAGCTGGACATTGCTCCCCGGAAGTGTCACATCTGGGCTCAGGTCTTGTGAAAGTGTCAGACCACATACAATCCTCATTCATGGGATATATTGGGAAAGAAAAATAGAGGAGAATAACTATCTTTAGAAAAAGAAGCAGCAGCAAACAGATTAAAATAGAGAGTTTATATATTGTTTCTTAGGGGGTGGAGCTTTACAGAGTAGCTTGGGATTAGTGAGTATCTATAGCCTGATTCTGGGGCAAGACTGGGAATTGGTGAGATTTTGTACTCAGGGATTGGTGGGATTTAAAGTCCTGGCCCTGGAGTCAAGTCAGGGTCAGGATGTTCTTTACTTGGTCCTAATCATGGATTCAAGTCAGGATTAATGAGTTTTTCCTTGGCTCTGGACTTACAGTTATATCCTGGTCAGGATATATCTCCTTGGTCCTTTTTATCCTAAGGACCACCATGTTCCATACAACTCATAGAAGATACAATCTTTATGCAAACATGCAGGATAATTTAAATTCAAGGTTGGCCTCTTGACTTTTCTGTGATTATAGGCATGTGCACAATGTCTGGCCATTTTGTGTCTTTTATGTTATTGAGGTCATCAGACTTGTTCTGGGGATGCATGTGGACATGCCTAGCAAGTGGTCATTTTGGGTGTAACATTGGTGTCAAGCAGAAGCTGAGATCTCAAAGCAGGTGGTTTGGGGCACTAGCAGTGTCTAGCATAGTACTAGTAGGGCTCATAGGGAAATGAGACCATTTCTGATTCAAGAAAACTGCCACCTGAATGAGTCCCTCTTTCAAACGATGTGTCAGTGACATACAGTTTCACAGGAATGTTACAAAGGAATGGCTGCAAAATCACTGTTATTGTAAGTGAATATGAACAGGAGACCTCCTTGAAATACCCACCACAACTTGCTCATGTCTCATAGACAAGCTTCTTAAATGTAGTCTAGTTTGAGTTGGGTTTTGTTAATTAAAATGATTAAGATCTATTAAAATATAAACAGTAATGACAGAAGATGAATAAGTAAATTACAAACGACTATTTATAATTCTAATCTCTGGTAAATTGACACATCTTAAAAATCAATAATGTAGCCAATCAGTGAGAATGAACACCTTTAATCCTAGTACTTGGAAGGCAGAGTTCAAGGCCAGCCTAGTCTACAGTGTGAATTCCAGCACAGACAGGGATACACAAAAAATGCTCTCTTGAAAAAGAAAAAAGAAAGAAAGAAAAAACTCAATGTTTTATCCATTCAATCTATATTTGTTTTTTGACAAAAGATTCCTATAAATTATTATTTTAAAATATGAAATAAAATATAGGGTGTTGGGGCATAGTTCAGAGATTAAGTCCATTGGTTGTTCTTTTATAGGTCCCATGTTCAATTCCCAAAACCCACATGGTGGTATACAATCTTCTGTAATTCCACTTTAAGCATATTCTGACTTCTAAGGACACTAGGCATGCATATGGTACACAAACATACATAAAGGCAAAACACCTATACACATAAAATTAAATAACTTAGGAATTGTGAGATATTAAACAGAAACACATGAGTTTGAGAAGATGTGTGTGCAAGGAAGTTTTTTGTGCCAGCCATAAAAAGTTGAAAACTTGATCACTTCTCAGAAAAATCAGTAATAGATAGCATTGTATATTATTCATAATATTCCTATGAATTTATAATTTTACATTATAATACAATTAAGATTTAAAATATGATATGTCTCTGTGCTTATAATATATAACACATATATGATGCATGCACATATCATATATAATATATACATTTAATCAATGTGTATAATTATATGTATATATAAGCATATACATATATATACATGTATACATATATAAATACAGAGAGAGTGTGTGTGTGTTATAATGTTGTACACACATGTTATGAGCAGCCTAAAAGCAAAGCTCTACCTAAATTAGAGAAGAGGTGGTAGGGATAGAGGGAGGAAGAGAGAGAAAGCAAAGGAAACAAAGTAACCTAGTGTCAAACCAAGGCTTGCAAATCTAAGTCTCTCTTCAAGAAGAATAGCAATTTCTGTAGAAAACAATTAACTTCAATCATGACTGAACTCCTTGCCCTGGCCTCTCTATTTTATGCAAATGCAAACAGTTTTAGAAAAACAGTTGGAAAAGACAGCACTAAAGAGCACACTATAGGACGTTTCTTATATTGTAAAGGTGTGTGATGAGAAAACTAATTTCAAAATCAGTCGTGTATGAGAATTTCCTGTTTAGCCTTCAGAGACACATTAATGAGAAATCTCTTTTTCCACTCGTGACTCACCCTGAGCCTCATGGGGCAGCCTGCTTAGTTCACTGTCACTGTTGTCCTAGATTTCTGCCACTGACTTTCATCTTTTGGTGCTCAGTTCCCACAGACCTCCTGTGAGCTCCTCACCTCACTGCAGGAGGCCTGGCTTTCTGGCAGGAGAGAGAGCTTGACACTGGCCTCTTCTCCACCAGCCCAGTCAGTTGACAGAACACTGCAAATGTGACATGTGGAGTAAGGAAGGGACAGTTCTGATGCAGCGAACCAAGCAGGAATGTGGATGCCTCTAAACATCTCGGATAATCCAAGCCTGTGGAATTCCCCGGAGGATTGCCTCAAAGTTCTTTCCTTGTTGTCTGTGGAGAGTCAACCAACAGCTCGTATTTGTATTTCCTTGTCGATATAATTAAACTTACAGCCACAGGAGACCTGATGATGGACTATGGATTTCAAGTGTTGCAATTTGTGCTCTGTGGATCCTTGGATAGCAACATATGGATTTATCCCAGATATCACAGATTATTGAAAGGACTCTCACTGAGTAGTAAGAACAGTCATAGTAGAAATTAAGACTAAAAAATAACTAGCATTTCCTGAGAGCTCTACATGCCAGAGGTAAGTATTGATTGCCTTACAAAAGTTTTTTTTTCATATTTTAGACAAAGGCACTGGGCTATTGGTAATTACTCAAAGGTCATATGTAAGTTTTAAAGCCAAAATTAGTTCTAGATCTTACTTATCCCAGGCTAATTGATTGAATTATCAATTACGTTGAGTTATTACAGTTCTTTTGTATGTGATAAAATGACACCGACTTTGATTGACTCAGATCCTTCGGGAACGTTTGAACCGTAATCATTCTAGTATGAATCATTTTTATCATGTTATGGTTTCACATGTTGGATGATTGTTTCTTTAAATAAAATGGGTTTTAAAATCACTTTGGAAGTATTTTGAAATCCATTTATTTTATGCCAGATTTTCTGACATAACACATGCTAACAATTGCAATATCTTTTAAGGTTTAGTCATTTCTCTGACTAAGTTATAAAATAAATTTAATAGCATGCCATTTAATTTTATAAATGTATTAACTATTAAAAGTAAGGCTAGTTTTATGTGCATGTATGTATATAAACTTTTCCTAGACTACCCATTTATGGCCGTCACTCTTTACTCATTGTTGGATTTAAATTTATTATAAAAGTCCAGCAGATTGTTGTCAAGCCCGCACACATGTATGTGTAACAATATTTAAAGAGGAGGTCATGGATTCAAGAGAGAATGGAGTGCGTGGGACAGGCTGGAAGGAAAGAGAGAAGGATGGAAATGATAAAAATATGCTACTCATATTTGAAATTCTCAAGACAATAAAAATTTAAGTTGCAAAAATTAAAGCAACATTCTTTCCTGTAACCATTCTTTATAGTATAGGAATCTTTGATGTAAGCTTTATACATTTCATAGTGTTACACTCATGAAAACTAAATTTAATTTGTAAAATTTTTCTTTTGTTTATAGACATCTTTACTCCTCACAAAGTTATTGTGCTATCAAAAATATTTTGCCAAAAGTGGATTGTCTTTCAAAACTCTATTTATTTGTTTATTTATTTATTTTTACCACAGCACATGAGTTCATTGCTCAAGGGGAAAAAAAGATTACAAATTAAAACCACAAAATGGGCTCCAATGTTCCAAACCCCACCCATGGCTTCATCAGAACGTGTACGCTTTGGTGAGCAGCTGCAGGGCACAGGCCCTGGCATCATTCAGCTGCCGAGATGAGCAATGAAAGAGTCACCTATGTAGAACTGAATGTGTCGAAGGATTCAAGGAACCAGAAAAGGCAACCAAGGGGCACCCGCAGCTCCATCTCAGTAACTGAGCAGGAAATCACCTATGTGGAATTCAGCTTTCAAAATACTTCTCCAGAGCATCCCTCGGTCTGCAGGGACTGCCGCTGCAAAGGTGAGACGCTGAATGGACCTCACTGTAACTGCTCTGGGCATGAAGAGAGGTGCAGAGGTGGCAGTGGTCTCTCCTTGTGAGGACCAGAGTTCTAACTCGATCCATGCCTTTATAATTTGTGAGCGTGGATGTTATTCTGTTGCAAAAATTTACGATCATTCTCTTGTGATGAGACTGCCTACAGATGATAACTGTGTAGAGTAGGATCTGGGGTCAACATTTGTCTGTTTGATTCACTGTGTATGTGGATTTTTTGTGTACATAAACCTTGTGAACTGCTACTCTTCATCCCTACATTTCTTTCTGCAGGTTTTACATCTCCTCCGGAAAAACCCATCACTGTGATCCTGGGCATCGTCGGTTTTGCCTTAATGGTCGCTGTGGTTTTAATTATTACAGTTGCCAAACCCTGTAAGCGTGTTTTTAAAATAATGACTAAAAATGCCTTTCAAAACTTATCAAGAACAGTGGCTTTGAATTAAATTATGCATGTGAATTAAATGTGGAATGTTATTATGAATTTATCAACATTATGAATACCAGAGCTATTGTGTTTGCTTTTGGTTTATTAATGATTTCATAACACAAATACATAGATTAAAACCTGGGAAACTCTTAACTGAGATTTTTTGAAAGGGTTTTGTCATAGGTTGTATGTGAAAAGATGATGAAATTTGTGCTTTCATTGATGGAGTTTTTTTCCAATGTTTTCACCATATTATTTATTTTGACAATTTCAATTGTATTCTCCAGTATCCTAATTCACAATAGTACATCATCTCTAGACTAGGAAACTAAAATTGTTACAATATTTTACATGTTTATTTTCATAAGAATTATTTTAACTCACCTGATCCTGAAGCAAAGGAGCAGATCAACTCCTCCCTGACTAGAACAGAGAGAGATACACCTTGCTAGTCAAAGTTCTGATGTTTGTACACATTATATTTTGTGTTGACTACTATGCAAAGATGGTAGTAGATTTCAAAGAATAAAATAATCTAGAAACATGAAAACTACATGTTCATCAGTAAACATTAACGATGATAAACTTTTTGTCCCACAATAGGAATAAAATAACCATGCAAAGTTTTTATTACCTTTTATTTTCCAACTGGTGAACTTTGATTATACAGAAATGAACTCACTATTCTAGAATAGAACTTATTTATGTTCAGAGACTTTGAAAATTTTAGAGTAAAGCCTTGTGTATTTAGTTTAGCCAGATGAATAACACTGGGGTTGTAGGACAGACTCTATTCTTTGTGTGCTTGAATGTATATTTTTTTATTTATCAGACTCTATGCTTTGTAGATAAATACTTTATATAAATGTCCAAAACTAAAAAAAATATTGATTTTCATTATTTAATTCATGTTGCTTATAGATAATAATCTTTCTTCACCATTTTACTTTACTAAATAATTTAATAAGAATTAATTTAACCCTGCAGATACTAAACCAAAGGAGCAGATCCAATCTTCCCTGAACAAAAGTCCAAAAGGTACACTTTGTTTGTCAAAGTTCTGATGCTTGTACACAACTTATTTTGTGTTTAACTTAAGCCAGACCAATATAATGATGTATTTATAGGAGGAGAATGATCGGATATAAAACTATGGGCCAGAGGTTGCTACAATGCTTCAGTGTGTTTGAGTCTGCATTTTGTTTTCTAAGGACAAGCATCTGGAGTTCATAGGTATAGTTTATACGTGGATGCTCAAAAATATGCAAACATAAATTAACTTTCATTATTAAATTCCTGTTGCTTCTAGATAATAATCTTTCTTCAGCACAACCTTGTAGTTCTTGTCCAAAGGAGTGGATGTCGTATTCCCACAGTTGCTATTACATTAGTGGGGAGAAAAAAAATTGGACTGACAGTTTGGTATCCTGCAAAGCCAAAAACTCTAGTCTGCTTTACATAGATAGTGAAGAGGAGCAGGTAAGAACTGCCGTGTGTCAATCATTGCTTAACCTTTTTTCCTGTTGGTATGATGTGTGTGGAGTAGATTCATATTCTTACACAGGTTTCATGTATTTACAACTTTTTATAACATTTTATTGCTTTATTTTAGAACATTTTATCTATATTTGTATACTGGTAGTGAATAATTATTTCCAGATATTTCTTATTTTATGAAAACCATTCTTGTATGAGTGCATTTACTGTGAAATTAACTTTGTCATTTAATTTTACCATACACAAAAGTACCTATATGTGTATGAGAGTTAATATTGATTAGAACGTGAACAGGTGGAAGCAATCATAGAAGATAACTAGGCAGATATATTCATTCCTTAGTGTCCCTTCCCTATGCATACTCTCACTAGGTCTTCTTGCACAAAACCTTTTAATCTGGAGTTTTCTAATCATTTGGACAGGAAATTGCTCTTACCTGGATGCTGGATGTTATGCTGGAGAAACTGGACATGCAGGACCCACAGGGAAATGACTGTGGAACTTGCCTAAAGTTGACTTTTGAGACACATGCCTTTGAGTTTAAAAGACTGTGATCAGAAAAATGCATGCATTTTTGCATAGAAATCTTGCAATTCACTAGTTATCAAAATGTGTGTTGCTATCCCTTTGATGGTGGAGGACCCTTTCACAGGGGTCAACTAGGACCATAAAGAATATCAGATATTTATGTTAAGATTCATAACAATAGCAGTATTACAGTTGTGAAGTAGAAAACAAAAATAATTTTATGGTTTTGTGTCATCACAGCATGAGGAATTGTATAAAAGCATTGTAGCATTTGGAAGGTTGACACCAAACACTATTGTTCTTTCAGCAAACCATTCATCTATGCTCCTGCATTGATTTGCAGTTTGCAATGTTACACTTCTGTATTATGCAATCATAACATTCTAAAACCCACTCTATCTCATGGTGCTTGAAGGAAGACGTGAGTGTTACACCCTCAAAGAAAGAGACACCTTATATGGCCATTTGTACTTATGGAATCCCTGACACCAGATCCCACACTGCTGTTTTTCAGAAAGATAGAGAAGCCCTTCATATGAAGAATTACCCTACTAGGTGCTTTCAGCCTTGCCTAATACTGTTGGCCAGTCTGTCTTATACATGAAGGAGAGATCTCATAATCTACATTTTGTTGTTTCGGTCTGAGAGAGAGCATGTACTGTCATTTTCTTTCACTGGACAAGATACACAGGTTGTCCTGCCATTCTGTAGTCCTCCATCTTCAGGTGTCAAGACATTTCAGCTTTTTGTATCAGTCTTCAGAATTCTTTGCTTGTATCTTATATTAGAACTCTCCAAGTTTGCCCTTTATTTATAACAGTAGCCAAGAGAAGATTTAATACTACCCTTTCAGTAATCCACTCCTATCGTGATAGACAGTAGTTGAGGCTCAGCTTTGGTGATAACATGGTACTAAAAACACAGAAACTATGTCCACTGCATCACTCATTTATTCAATAGTAAACCATGACCTTCCTTTTAAAGCTGATCTGTGAGAAACAGTAGAAAAATTGATTTGAGCATAATACCCAGAGAATTTCATAAGTAACTTTTGAAATATGTTTGAATACCTGTTATGATTGTGTTTTTAGCATAAATATCTATTGAGTTGCATAGATCAATTCCCAATTTTTCACTGATAGAAGAATAAAACTTATAACTATAAACATTTAAAAGTTAATTCTAAGTAAACATGATATACATATGTGAATGTTCTGGCAATGTAAGAAATCTTCTCAACTTTAATAAGTATACTCATATTGGATAATAAACATATTATGACAGAATATACTAGCACATTTAGAAAAATAATAAGAGACTTCATACTGATAAAATTCTTTGATTCCCTGGTAGGAATTTCTGAAATTCCTCTCACTGTTTACCTGGACTAGTGTCTTTCGGGAGAGTAGAGATCACCTCTGGGTTTGGAAAAAAAGACTCAACTTTCAAACCAGAGTAAGTTTTCATGAATAATGCAATAGATAAGAAAAATATCATACAAAGAATGCCTCAAAAGAATGGTGTCTGTAACTGAAGCTGAATTATTGACAGGCTAATGATGCTTGTCAAGCCACCTCCTGCGGAATCTACATGATCGCGCATGTAAGATGTAGAACAAGCTTCAAGGAAGCATGTCTACAGAGAAGGGGTGTGTGTGCTGTGCTTCCTGCATTGGAGCCCTTGCACTTTTGGGATTACCTGTTTATGTTTGAAGAAATACACTCTTTTTGCTTCTGGAAGGGAAGATAGTATGTTTAAGTTTGGAGAGTCTACTGATGAGACATTGCCATATACAGGAGTAATGATGCTAATGGAAGAAGATGGGTTAGCATTCAAGGGAAAAAGGTTTCCTGGTTTAATCTGGTGCGTAGTAAATAGAGAGAAAAGGCAAACTTAATTAAGCAATTTAGACAGATTCAGCAAAAATGGGATAAGGTTAGAAGAGAGACATAAATGCCTGTAACTTCTTGTGATTGGTTTTGGGGAATGTTTGACGCGGAGTTAGAAATGTGGAGAAGGAGATAGAAAGAAGTTCTTCTGTATAGACTGCAGAAACATAAAAATACTGTAGTCTATGTGACTGGTTACCACAACTACTTGCCCTTAGTTCAAAATACCATAAATTCATAGTCTATCTAATGATATATATCAAAACTAATGCCAAGCCATGTCTAAGATGACCAACCACAGACTGTCACTAGGAATATCTGTCTGATGAAAATCTTTTCTCATGTATCTTATCTAATTATTCTAAAAATAATCGATAACACATGAAAAAAACAACACATGCTTTTAAGCAATCTTTTCTGTATAAAGGATGAGCATCATGCCTAGTAAATACGAATTCAGATGCAATTCCATTGAGTCTTGTGTCTGTTTGTCATTCACCTATTCCTGAGAACCTGTTCCCTCATTTACAGTGTTCTGGTGTTGTGAGAGGAGGCTACTTGTTTATTCCTGACTGCTCAGCCCCAGAATAATCACACAGAAACTGTATTATCTAAATCACTGCTTTACCTATTAGCTCTAGCTTCTTATTGGCTAACTCTTACATATTAATTTACCCCATTTTCATTATTCTGTGTTTTGCCACCAGACTGTGGCTTACAGGGTAAAGTTCTGGCGTCTATATCCAGCAGGGATACATGGCTTCTCTCTGACTCCATTCTTTCTCTCCCAACATTCAGTTGAGTTTCCCTGCCTACCTCTGTCCTTCTATTGGCTCAAAAGTTTCTTTATTAACCAATGGTATTCACAGCATACAAAGAGAAATCACACAGTACCCCGGTTGAACTAGCCCGTCACAGATGCTGACTTTCATGAACTGATCATGTGAATCTGAAGAATGGGCTACTTGGCTTTCATAATAATCAGACTTTACAACACTATAGTGAAAATGCCATTGCCGACTTGCATGAGATCCTTCTTTTGCACATATTTATAGGAGTCTTTCATTTAATAATAATCCATATAAAGTATATATGCATTTTGTGTTTCCAACATGGCAGGATAAGAGAAGTTTCCCCCGTTGAACAAAACTGTGTCGTGCTGTCATCCTCTGGCCTCACAGCAGATGAGTGTACAGATTTACATACGTATCTTTGTAAGCATAAGCTCACCAACTAAAACACCTGCACTTGGAGTCTGTCAGGTAATGCTGCTTTCTTAAACTGAAAATAGGATTAAGATTGTGTACAAATTAAAGTGAATTATGTTATTTGTCCTAATAATGATTTTTTCAAACACAATCATCAAAGCATATTAGACACACTAAAGTACAAATATTACTTATGTATCTCATCATTTTTGCTCAAGATATACTCATAATGTTAAATTTATAACAAATAACATATATCCTAGAACAGTTCCTGTAGAAGTTTTGTTACATTTCAAATTTACCATCCAATGTGTTATTGTCATAGTACATTCTAGAACTATTCTACTGGAAGCTGAAGGTTATAAACTGAGTTCCCTTAGTATAACTAGGCTTTTCATTATAAACCACATTTGCATATATATGTACATACACTTGCTCTTCCCCTCCCAATCTCTCTCCCCTGCACCATCCACTCCTCTTCTGTTTCTGTTCAGAAAAGCCTAGTCTACCTGGGATATCAACAAATATGGTATTTAAGTTGAAATATACTGGGTACCTTCCCTCATATTCAGGATTAATGAGGCAACTTGGTAAGAGGAAAAGGGTCCCAAAATGTTAGTAGAAGTGTCAGAAGCAGACACTACACCCTCTGTTAGGAATTCCATAAGAAGACCAATCTACATAACTGTAACATACATGCAGAGGAACTAGATAAGTCCCAAGCAGTCACCCTGATTGTCAGTTCTATCTCAGTGAGCCCCTTTAGGTCCATGTTAGTAGCTTCTGTGGATTTTCTTGTGGTGTCCTGAACCCTTCTGTCTCCTAGAATCCTTCTTCCTCTTTCTCCATAAGGATTTGTCAAGTTCCAACTCTTTGCTCTCTGATGGTGATTATGACAGGTTCTTGTCTATGAGTATTGCAGAATATCTCTAAGAATAATCTCATTAACACTTTGCCAGTCATGTTTGGTTCTATTTTAGCTATCCTATTTGTTGTTGTTGTTGTTCCATTTGAAGTTGAATATTGTTCTTTTAAGGTCTGTGGAATTGGATTGGAATTTTGATCGAGGTTGCATGGAATCTGTAGATTGTTTTTGGTAAAATGTTCATTTTTACTATGATACTTCTACTGCTCCAAAACAGAGGAAGCATTTCCATCTTCTGATATCTTCATCAAAGACTTGAAGTTCTTGTCATACGTGTCTTTCAATTGCTTGCTAGATTTATCCCAAGGTATTTTATATTATTTGTAGCTATTGTGGTATGTATTAGTTCCTTGAATTCTTTATTATTATTATTATTAAAAAATCCACCTCCTCTCCTCCTCCCATTTCCTCCCCCATCCTCCCACTTCCCCTACTCCTCCCTCTCCAGTCCAAAGAGAAGTCAGGGTTCCCTGCCTGTGGGAAATCCAAGGTTCTCCCCACTCCATTCAGGTCTAGGAAGGTGAGCATCCAAACTGACTAGGCTCCCACAAAGCCAGTACATGCAGTAGGATCAAAACCCAGTGCCATTGTCATTGGCTTCTCAGTCAGCACTCATTGTCCACCACATTCAGGGAGTCCGG
The DNA here is from genome assembly GCA_902806775.1 of Microtus agrestis. Lineage (NCBI taxonomy): Eukaryota > Metazoa > Chordata > Mammalia > Rodentia > Cricetidae > Microtus > Microtus agrestis. The sequence continues at coordinate 602,257 of CADCXT010002527.1, read as the reverse complement.
TTTGATCACATGCTCCATTAGTCCCAGTTCAGCTGGCCTTGGTGAGCTCCCATTAGATCAGCCCCAACATCTCAGTGGGTGGGTGGACCAGTCGCCGTCTTGACTTCCTTTTGAGGCCCATCGTTAATTTATACCTAAAATCACTACTGACTTTTTAAAGTTAATCTCGTATCCAGCCACTTTGCTGAGGGTGTTTATCAGATGTAGGTGTATCCTGCTAGAATTTTTGGAGTCACTTTTGTGTATAAACATATCATGTGCAAATTGTATTACTTTGACTTCTTCCTTTTCAATTTGTATTCCTTTGATCTTCTTCACTTCTCATATTATTTCAGCTAGAATTTCGAGTACTATATTGAATAGATATGGAGAGAGTGGACAGCCTTGTCTCATTCCTGATTTTAGTGGAATTGCTTTGAATTTTTTTGTATTTAATTTGCTATTGGTTATCAGATTGCTGAAAATTGCCTTCATTATGTTTTAAAATGTCCCCTGTATACCTGATCTCTCCAGTAGTTTTTCATGAAGGAGTTTTGGATTCTGTCAAAGGCTTTTTCAGCATCTAGTGAGATGATCATATGTGCTTTTTTCTTTCAGTTTGTTTATATAGTGGATTACAGTGACCAATTTTTGTATGTTGAATCATCCCTGAATCTCTGGGAGGAAGCTTACTTGATCCTGCTGGGTGATCTTTTTGATGTGGTCTTGGATTCAATTTGCAAGTATTTTATTGAGTATTATGCATCCATGTTAGTGTTCATGAGGAAAATTGGTTTGTAATTCTCTTCTTTTGTTGAGTCTTTTTGTAGTTTGGGTACCAGTGTGATTGTAGCCTCTTAAAATAAATTTAGCAATGTTCCTGAAATGATTTCTTTATATAGTTTCAGTATCATAAGGTCTGCAAAACTTGTAAGGAAAAAAATTAAATTCACATATAAAATATTTTCATCTTTATAACATTTTTCATGGCCCTTTAATCAATGTCTTGTGTCTATTGCTTCTGACTTTTGTTTTTAAATTCTCTTTCACATTTATTTATGTCATGTGTTTGCGTGTATGTGTGTACACACAAAAACACACACAAACACACACACACACTCACACACACACACATGCCATTTCCCATGTACAAAAGTCAGAGGACAGTTTTCAGGAGTTGGTTCTCTCTTTCTTTTTTTTAATTAATTAATTTATTTATTAAAATTTTCCACCTCCTCCCATTTTCCTCCTACTCCCTCCCAGTTTCCCTCCCTCTCCAGTCCAAAGAGCAGTCAGGTTTTTGTTTCCTGTGAGAAGTCCAAGGTCCTCCCCCCTCCATCCAGGTCTAGGAGGGTGAGCATCCAAACAGACTGGGATTCTACAAAGCCAGTCCAGGCAGTAGAATCAAAACCCAGTACCATTGTCCTTGGCTTTTCAGTCAGCCCTCATTGTAAGCCACATTCAGAGCTGGACTGGGACTGATGGAGCATGTGATCAAACCGGACTCTCTGTATGTAATTCTCTCCTTTTATCATATGGGAGGCAAGGTTTAAACTCAGTTTAAAAAGTTTTGTGGCAAACACATTTTCCTGCTGAGTCCTCCCACAACCCTTTCTTTTGTTTTGTAGACAGTTTTTTTTATTATTTTTTTTATTTATTTATTTTATTTTTCTCCATTTTTAACTGTTTAGCACAGTCTGACATCAAACTGTCAGAAGCATTCTACCTCTTAAGAGGAGACACTTATAGATGTGTGTTGCCAATCTTGTCTTATTGTTTCTTCAGTGGAATTGACTTTTGTCCTTATTGACCTTTTTCATTGTAATTTTTTCTTGATCATAATTTTGCAATTTATTGTTTTCTACTTTCTGCTTCATTTTTTGAGAATTGCAACTTGTTTCTGATTTCACTTTTTATGAATTCATGTCATATTAAAGTCTTCCTTCTGTAATTTTGCCTTTGAAGAAATCAATTTATCATAAGAATAATTGTGCTAATATGTTGCTTAAATCCCTAGCATTTTACAAAGCACTCATGGAGTAAAATATTTATTGGAAAAGCAAATGTCCATTCTAAAGAGAAAATTAGATTTGTGGATGTGGCATTTTCATCCATGTTTATCTTTTCTATTCTCCATGCATTTTACCTCCTGTGAAGCTATTTCCCTCCATATTACTCGTTGCTTCCATTTCCCCTTTCTGCTCCCTTCAGATAAACTTGTGGCTGGACTCCAAAGCATCATCTTCTCCTTCATAGTAGCAAAAACAATTATCACCTG